>QNUK01000146.1:149399-203845 GCA_013621035.1 Clarias magur | reverse complement strand
CACACACACACACACACACACACACACACACACACACACACACACACACACACACACACACACACACACACACACACACACACACACACACACACACACACACACACACACACACACACACACACACACACACACACACACACACACACACACACACACACACACACACACACACACACACACACACACACACACACACACACACACACACACACACACACACACACACACACACACACACACACACACACACACACACACACACACACACACACACACACACACACACACACACACACACACACACACACACACACACACACACACACACACACACACACACACACACACACACACACACACACACACACACACACACACACACACACACACACACACACACACACACACACACACACACACACACACACACACACACACACACACACACACACACACACACACACACACACACACACACACACACACACACACACACACACACACACACACACACACACACACACACACACACACACACACACACACACACACACACACACACACACACACACACACACACACACACACACACACACACACACACACACACACACACACACACACACACACACACACACACACACACACACACACACACACACACACACACACACACACACACACACACACACACACACACACACACACACACACACACACACACACACACACACACACACACACACACACACACACACACACACACACACACACACACACACACACACACACACACACACACACACACACACACACACACACACACACACACACACACACACACACACACACACACACACACACACACACACACACACACACACACACACACACACACACACACACACACACACACACACACACACACACACACACACACACACACACACACACACACACACACACACACACACACACACACACACACACACACACACACACACACACACACACACACACACACACACACACACACACACACACACACACACACACACACACACACACACACACACACACACACACACACACACACACACACACACACACACACACACACACACACACACACACACACACACACACACACACACACACACACACACACACACACACACACACACACACACACACACACACACACACACACACACACACACACACACACACACACACACACACACACACACACACACACACACACACACACACACACACACACACACACACACACACACACACACACACACACACACACACACACACACACACACACACACACACACACACACACACACACACACACACACACACACACACACACACACACACACACACACACACACACACACACACACACACACACACACACACACACACACACACACACACACACACACACACACACACACACACACACACACAGACACACACACACACACACACACACACACACACACACACACACACACGCACACACGCACACACACACTGTTTCACATCATAAGTACAGGTAACTTCTTCTTTTAATAATAACATTCAGTCACAATGAAGTGGCTTGAAAAGCAACACTAACCTCTTTCACGGGGTGCCATTACTTTTGTCCTAATTGAACAGCCGTTAACATCTTTCTTGTTTTTTTTTTGTCTTAAGGATTTAGTTGGGATCAGTCTTTAGTAAAGTGATTAAGTGTTTGTTTAATTAGTGTGTAATTTAAATAGAAAGTCCATACACACACACACACACACACACACACACACACACACACACACATTGAGAAACAGTCTTTTGTTCAGTCTTCTGTTTCTCTCTCTCTCTCTCTCTGTGTGTGTGTGTGTGTGTCAGACATCCCCGAGGACCCTCAGGCTGCAGAAGTGTATTATTCTGAAGATGGATTTGAGTCGTGTTCGGATGAAGATGATTTCTGCTCTGATGTTCCCACACAGGTGAGGAAGAGGAACAGGAAGTTGGTGAGGAAGACGAAGTACATTTTGGTACTTCCAGGTTGGCTTCATTTCAGAACCCGAGACTGCCCCGAGCGACATAGTGCCGCTCCATTAGCACCCCATCCAGGGTCTCATCTCGTGTCCTAAGCCCCCTAGGATAAGCTCCAGGATAAAGTGATATAGACTATCTTTGGCTTGGTGGGCAAAATCACTAGCCTACAATACGCCAGTAGGTGGCACTGAAGAGCTGGGTGTATTTTTGTTTTTTTTTTTCCAAGTAGACAGAATTCATCAGGTTTCTTTTGCATCTGGGGTGATTTATAGTCTGAAAAATACAGTAACCCAGTCTGAAGAAGGAAACAAATGCTATCTAACGTCTATATATGTATAGCGTCTCATTAGACGTTGCCGAGGTGGACGGATTAGCTTCGGTTCTTATGCTAATTGTCTTTGATTAGCTTTGAAGTTTGTTTCGCTGAGCAGTCTTAATGGCCCGAGGGATGGAGTGAACATGAGTGCAGATTTAAATAGGACAAGCAGCGCAAGCTGACGCAGCGGAGCGACAGACGGAACGGTTTATATAGGAGCGTTAATAGTTCTTATCACGCTGTCCGTGAAAAAGGGGGCGGGGCAAAAGGCAGCGAAGAGTGATATGTGAAACGGCATGTTTTATTGTTGGAGGCCGAAATAACAGCTAACACTAGCTACGTCTACTTAAACAATCTGAACGAAGAGAAGTTCAACCAGCACATCTCCTTTCTGATGCATCAATGAAAGTGTGACCTCAAAAATTAGGTGCATCAAGTGTAAATATTGTTATATTATTTGGTGGGTATATTAGTTACTTAAGCTCTGAACGCTTTTCACGGAAAAATAGCTCTACGTACAGCTCAGCATTTACCATCCCCATTATTTATAAACCTTCTGGTGCTGATCATAGAACGTAGGGCCCTCACACACTGTCGTCTCTTTACTCCCGTATTATAATAATAAACCTCAGCTTGTCACGTTAACGCCTGGGAATAAATTGGAAAACGTTTACAGATTTACTCCTGAGTGCGGATCCTGGACTCTCCTTCCGTAAAGCTGTAATGAATAAGAAACACATTTCTCCTTACAGAAAATGTCGCCGCACATCCTCAGCATTCTGTTCATCCTCATGTGTTTACTCGGAGCATCGAGTAGGCATTCCTGCGACTGAGCTGTTGCTATAGAAACGATACCGGATTAGACCGAGCGCATTAATACACTGTGTATTAGAGAAACCTACTGAGGACCTTCCGACCAATCAGATTGCAGAACTCAAATTGAGCGAGTAAGATTTAACTGGGTCACTCTGGCGAAACACGGAGGCTGGAGAGTGTTAGGGGACGAGTACGGACAGAGTGAAGGCCAGGCAAAGTGTTTCTGCGCCTGAGGGAGACGCTTTTATTGTTATTTTATTGCCTGGACTCCTGTGTGGCGCGGACGTTAAAGACGGTTAAAATGCTGACGCTTTCAGTCATGAGGCGATTTCCCCTTTCAGTCTCTCGCTGTGTGGCTTCGCGCGCAACAGACTGCCAGCAGGACACTTCGCTGAGCCTAGCGGACTGTAAAGTCACAAGATCCCTATTCACCATTTTGTTGTTGTTGTTGTTGTTGTTGTTGTTAATATTTACATCAAATGTAATCAACATAATCATGTTTGATCGCCTGAGGTACAGCGTCATGTAACGAACAGCTAGACCTGACAAATGAACCGTACCTGAGGAAAAGCCTAAGCTACAGACCAGATACACCTGAGGTACACCAGCATCCGAGGAACAGCCGCATCAGGACGACAGCTTCAACTACACTTGAAAAAAACAACAACAACTTGAGGAGGACAGATGATGAACACCTGAGGAACAACCTCAACTCTGGATCAGCTGAGACGTGTTTGATGCTGACACTCACTGACTCTCAGCGGTCTGTACCGCTGTGTCCTGTATAAAAGGTCGTAGGGGGCGGAGCCTATCCACAGAGACTTTGGACACGAGGCGGGGTACACCCTGGACGGGGTGCCAATACATCGCATGTCATACAAACTGCATGTCTGCATGCCTTTGGACTGTGGGAGGAAACCCACCAACCAAACATGGGGAGAACCAAAGCAAACAACAACCCGAGTTGGGAATCGAACCCGGACCCTGGAGGTGCGACAGAAGACAACATGTGGCCTGAACGCCGACACATTACGCTCAAATACGTGATATACAATATGAATATCGATAGACATGTATCATCATTTGAATAACATTCAATGTGTGGCTCCGCCCCCTTTAAGCCACACCTCCTATCAGAATCAGATGCTGGTGATGTTTTATTTTAAATCTGAATTTGGAGTGGTCTGAACTGAAATACTTTTTTTTTTTTTTTTTTGTAATATATTAACTTAATTTTTCCTTTACATTTTTATTTTTATATGCCATGACCCTCACTCCTGTCTAATATGACCGATTCACTAAATTAGTCACGTTTTCCACTCTGAAAGGACTCTCATCCTCCTGTGATCTCCTTCACATTATCCAGAGCATTGTTTGTTTGTTTGTTTGTTTGTTTTCATTTATTTTCGCATACTAATGTCATTTTTATTTTAAATATTTTAATTCTAACCTTGTTCGCTTTACTGAGCCATTTGTGAAAGTTTGCTGAAGGTAAACTCAGTTAGCGCACATGGCACATCAGCACCAATGAGTGTGAATTAAATGAAACAATGCAGCGCTGGAAGTGAGTATTTTAATAAGAGGAACACAGAGAGCACAGTTTACTCCCACGCTCATGTGACAAACGCCAAACAGTGGAAGAGCAGTGTAACAAAACAAAAAAAAAACATTCAATAAATCTCTCACGTAAAGCTCCATTTGAGGGAGAAGAAAAAATTACATCAGGAACAGCATCTGCCAAAAGACAACCTCACCTGGGGAGAAGTTACACTTAGGGAATAAAATCACCTGAGACACAACCTGTCAGGAAGAACAGCTAAACCTGAGGAAAAGCCTCAGCTAAGGAACAGCCACATCACTGGAACAGCTTCAACTAAAAAGCAAGAACACCTGGAAACATCATCATCCTTAAGAAGGAGCTGAAGAACAACTACACTTTTGGAACTTCTGCATCTAATAAACAACCTAACCTGAGGAACAGCGGGATTCGTATGGTGGCTGGCGATGGTTTCCATGAAGACTGTCCTATCATCGATTGATGCTCTGGGGACCTGTGACTTCAGTTGTTCGATAGCTCAGGACTGGAATCTCCTACAGTCTACCTGAGCCTCCGGGAACAAACTGGACTCCTTTTAATTTTAATTTTAACACATCTCCTGTTACACTGAACTTCCAGTACACATTATTATGCTGATCATTCTCTGCTATCCGTTATCACCCAGATGAGGATGGGTTCCCTGTTGAGTCTGGTTCCTCTCAAGGTTTCTTCCTATTACCATCTCAGGGAGTTTTTCCTTGCCACCGTCGCCCTCGGCTTGCTCATCAGGGACAATCTTATCATTTTGATTCATGCACATTGCATAAAAACTTACTTCTTTTTATTGTGTAAAGCTGCTTTGCGACAATGTCAATTGTTAAAAGCGCTATATCAATAAAATTGACTTGACTTGTGGAACAGCAACATCTGAGGAAGAGCTACAACGAGGCAATTAAAAAAAATCACTTATCATGCAGCATCAGCTAAAGATTTGTCTCACCTGATGAACAGCATTGTAAGAAACAGTGAGACATACAGTAACTTCTCCCAAGGAACAGCTACACCTGAGGAAAAGTCCCAGCTACAGAACAGCCACATCAAGGGAACAGCTTCAACTGAAGAACACCCACACCTGGGGAAAAAAACACTTACCAGAGGATCAATCCTGGCTAAAGAAAAAACACACTTAATGAACCGCTGCATCTAAGAAACAACCTCACCTGAGGAACAGCAACGTCTGAAGAATAATGACATCTAAGAAATGGCCCGACCTGAGGACTTTCCTCGGCTAAAAAAACGCTTCACATGACGAACAGCCACATGTGAAGAACAGCTACACACACACACAAAAAGATGAAGATATCTAAAGAACAGGCTCATCTAAAACACAGCCACAACTGAAAAACACAGCCGTACCTAAGAAATAACGCAATGACGCAATCTCTCCTGAGGAACAGCTACACCGGAGGAAAAGCCTCTGATAAAGAACAGCCACATCAAGGGAACAGCTTAAACTACACAGCAACCACATCTTATGGGGAAAAAAGTATTACCTGAAGATCATCCATGATTAAAGAACAACCACTCTTTCGAGAACAGCCAAATGTAAGAAACATTCTCATCTGAGGAACAGCACCATAAGAAGAACAGCAACACCAAAGGACCAATAACACCTGAGAACTGGCCTCAGCTATTAAAAAAGCTGACTGAGGAACAGCAACATCTGAGCAAGAGTTACAGCAGAGATACTATCTCAGCTGAGGAACTGCATCATCTGAGGAACTGCCACACGTGAGCACCAGATACATCCACAGTAAGAAACAAAGTCACATGAGACACAGCCTCACCTGAGGAGCAACTACAACTGATCTAAAGCTGCACCTGCGGTACAGCCACATTAACAGGACAGCTTTAACTACAGTTCAACCACACCAGGAGGACAAATAAAAAAACCTGCCTGAGGAACAACCTTGTCTTCAACCTTGTAGAACATCTACACATGGGGAACAGCTGCATCTATGAAACAACCTCTCCTGAGGAACAGCCCCATCTGAGAGACTGATCTGATCATAACCTCACCTAACAAGCTAAGTTTGAAATTCTGATATAAAATGCTGACATTTTTTTTGTGCTTTTAAATTTCTCCCTTTTTTTTATATAATGTGCACCTTAAGCCAAGCTTCGTCTCGGTGCTCACTTTTGGACCGTCAGCACCACAACACAATACCTCTCTGCATTTTTCTTTCCTATTAAAAATAGAAAACGCTTTGCTTTGATGTGTTTGAATCGAAAAAGGTTCTCACACAGGAGCTGATGAAACACGGAGCGGAATAACGTAAAGCCGGTGGGCTGAGATTTCATCCCTCAGGCCCGCGGATCTCAGTGCCGCATGCAATCTCTCTCTCTCTCCTTCTCTCGCTCGCTCCCTTCCTCCTGCTCCGCATCGCCGAGGCCACGCGAGATTAAAACGATTTGTCACTGCTGGGAGAAACAAGCGAGCAGATGGAAGCGGAGGATCGGCTGAAATTGACTCCCGGCCCGGTGGAGATTTGATAATTAGTCGGACGACAGAGACACCCGGGCGGTTCTGCTCATTTCTTCAGCCTGATCATTTTTATAGGGAAGCACTTTCTCTCCTGCGTGGTTAGTCTCAACGCCTCGTTTGGCGTAATTCACCTAAATCCCAGATGGCAGAGCTTCACCCCGGCACAATTACAGGATGAAATTCAGTCCTGGGTTTTTTTTATTATTTTTTTTTTTTTAATGGAGATAAATCTTTAAACAATAGATGAGGCTTGTAAGAATAAATTTCACTGTGATTCATATTAATTCTAATTTATCAATCCTGTATAATTTCTTGACCAAACCAAGCAAAGAAATCTCTCCATATTTACTTTTTTTTTTTTTTGCACATTTGCTCATATGCGAGTCGTAAAACACAAGTCAGCTGTAGATGGTTATAGCCCCGCCCACCAAACTCCATACAACACATGACCCATTATACATGTCTATTGTATTTATTCCCATTTTTACGACCTTCGGTCAACATTCCCACAATTATAATATAATATAATATAATATAATATCACATAATTCTAACATTACCATACCAGGCACTACAGGACATTACAGAGTACCAGGGTGGGTACCATGGAAATACTCTGGTCTGTGTGTGCCACAGTACTTTGGTGAATATCATGGTACTTTTTGAGTACCACAGCAGCTACAAAGTTCACCAGGTATCTAATATGGGATGTTTGTACAGACTGTACTATATTCGAAACCTGCTGAATCTTGTTTAGTAACCCTGTTGTGCTTGTACCCAATAAGTACAGTAGGTCCCCATCTTATGAATTAATTCCGTTCATAAGTCGGATTTGTTCATAAGTCTGACAAAGTGAGACGTCTACATCTTTGACACAAATTCATAACTCGAACATTCATAAGTTTGGGACTTTCTGTACCATGATATTCACCAAATTAGTGTGTTTTAACCTTTATAGCTGAGGTTACTAAAGCGAGGTTACTACAGTGGTACAGTATCAGATTTTTGACAGTATCCAGGTCTGTGTTCCACAGTACAGTACTAAAGTACATGGTAGAACCCAGTGGCCAAAATTTTTCAGGGGGCGCAAACAAAATTGAAATGAAACTTTTAATACTCTCCTATAAATAGTCGTTTATCAGGTGACAGCGCATCATTACCACTAGTATAAAATAAAGTCCTGACTCACATCACATCCAGTCAGCAGCTCCGCTCGACATAAGAAGTGCTGGAAAAGACTGGCTGAGAATCACATGGTCCAAATCACATGAGCCCAAATATTTAAAACCAATATTGATTCGCTAAGAACAAAAGTGGGCGGGTTCAGGGCGCACAGAGCTCCGCCCCAAGGATGATTTGAAAAGATCCAATCAGAGCTCAGCCTCAGGTCACATGCTTTTCTTAAATTTTACGTCCTACATAGACGCTCATTTGTCCGGCGCCTCGCGTACACCAACACAAATGAACGTAATACAGTTTAGATTTTTTTTTTTATTGCAAATAAATTATCTTAATGAATACAGAATACGAAATATTGTGACTAAATGACTTTATTTCATCATTAAAATAAATAATTATGTTAAATAATGACATGTTAAAGTAGCATTCTTCTCTGCCTCACTTTAAGGGGGGCCGCGCCCCTGCTTGCCCTATTGACCGGCCGCCGCTGGTGGAACCACATATCCTACTGTAGAAGAGGACGCTGTTAGAAGCACTATATGAATAAAACTGATCTGTATTGGATTGAATATTTAATTTACATTTGATGGCATCCATTGTATCTTCATTTCTTATGTGCTCGTTCAGATTTACTAAATATTCATTACTATACAGTGTGCACTCACTGATGTTCATTATTTATACATTACTATTCAAAATGCCCCCATTAATAGTCAGTAAATATTAGTTACTATTCAGCATGTACTTATTAATAGTCAACAAATATTCCATCACTATTCTGTAGACCGTCTGTAAACAGCCTTCAGAATTGATTCATTAATATTCAGTGTGCATTCATTAAATCTTTACATACACACATTAACATGTAGTAAGCAATTATTAGCATTCAGTAGACACTAATGAATAGTCTAATGTTGACACTTTCAATGTTTTTCTCTTGTTGCTTTGGAAGAACTTGCTCTAGATGGTTTCCAAATCATATTTCCGGATAACTTTTCACTGAGAGCCTTTAATTATCCGGTTTAGAAACCCTTCAGTAACCTGTTAGTCTCCGGCTGTATGTTTAACTCCAAAGTAAAGATGATTAAACCTTGAAACAAGCCACATGTCTGCAGTTTTTTTTCTTTTTCACGTCATCTCATCAAAGGCTTCAGCAGAGAAAAGTGTGCTGATTAGCGTTAGCACGAGCTGGAGGAGAAATCTGCTTCACTCATTATTTAGTAAAAAAAAAAAAAAAAGAAGATTTTTTTTTTCGATTTTGCCTCAGGCTCATAAAATCCACATAAAATCAAACATTACACACTTACATTAATGCGCATTTACTAAACTACGAGAACATCACATTGCAATCAGGATGATTCACGAGCGAACGCAGGATCCTTAACCACGAAGGAGGCGATGTGGAAGGACCGAACCTGCCGCGGGCCAATCAGCACCTCGCTGTGTTTTAAATTACACGTTTAAAGTGTCGTTTAGGAACAGGAAATAATTCTAAATGAAATAAAGCTGTCTTCAGTGCTGTTTAGGGTTCCATGTGGCTGTGAGTGAGCGATGCTCAACCAGCGTGGGAGAAATCATACTGACTGGGTAATGAGCTAATGACGGATGGAGTCATGCGCTGCTTTCTTTCCCCCGTCTCTCTTTCAGGACAGTGACCTGGACGCTGTGGTGCGACACATGGAGGACGTCCTGGAGGACGAATCTGTCGGTCAGTGACGCGCCCACGTCCCTGTATATGAGCTGCTACTATAGAAACCGTGACGTAAATCTATTGTTCTAAAGAGCACATCTGTACTGAGGAAATTAATCAGCAGCTTCTGACCAATCACAATCCAGAACTAAGTAGCGCTGAAGTGAACGTTCAGAATATTTTACATTTACAATATAGTAAAATTAGTAATATTTCACATATACACTATGAAGTTTTGTTTTTTGCTTTTTGTTATCTGGTAACGCTTGGCACTGTATATTATAACGAGATGCCCGTGTTCAGGCTGGAGGGGGCGGAGCTAATTTCCAGTCGAGTCACATGCTATTAGATTCATCATTTGTCAAGCAACCTGCAATAACTTTCAGAAAGAAGAAGAAAAAAAAAAGTTCTAGCTTTGGTTTCCTTAATATAACCGCAGTGTCCGTCTTGTAAAAGTGCTAAAGAGCCTTTAAATCAGTCAGTCTTGTACATTTAATTGTGCATTTGCATAGTTTTTACTCCGAGGAACAGAAATGCACAGTGCAGTCCATTTTCTGACAGTTTAATAGACATTCAGTGTTATATTATTGCATATATTACCATAATAATGGACTCTTATAGTCACGTTGCCCTGATTCTGTCTCGTGTCCCGCGTCCTTATATGGTCTGTTTCCTGGTCACATGTCCTGTTACCATGGTTCCTTATTGCTCAGACCGGTCTCTTATTACCTCCTGCGAGTCCGTGTATTTATATGTGTATTTATAAACCACTCGCAGTTCCGTTTTCTTGTTTGCTTCTTGAAGTTTGAAATTAGTGTGTGTGTGTGTGTGTGTGTGTGTGTGTGTGTGTGTGTGTGTGTGTGTGTGAGAGAGAGAGAATGAGAGAGAGATCACCAAAGTGAAAAATATTCATCAACAATAGCTGCTCCACTAGAACACAAAATCAGTTTTTTTGCGCGACTGGATGCAGCTCGAGTCCTGATTCTCTAAAACCTTCAAATCATCAAAAAACTTCAGTCAAACAATGAAATACCAGAAGTTGTCAGCATGTACAAAATCTTTATCTCACGATAGATTAGTGACAACAAAACACAAATTGTTCTTTTATTATGACCAAATTATAGCTGGAGTTAGCAAAGGTTAATCGTCAGCGCGTCAACATGTGACGATGAAGATATCGGTATCCAGACATGAGTAAACTGCACCCATCCTGTACACGAGTAATAGTACAGACCCCCTTACACATGCACCCGAGTAACAGTACAGGCGTATCACCTGCACAGGGCTCGTATTAGCGCACGGTGGCCTTTTTCAGCCGTTTCCCGTCACATCAGTTCGAGTGTCTCAGCCTGCATTCTGTTGACCTGCTGTGCTGTAGTTTGTGAACATGTTCAGGTTAAACTGCATGGGATTTCCTTTATTATCCTTAAATGCTACAGCGATGATGAACAGCACACGTTGAAAACCAATATGTGTTCCGTGCAAAACACAATCAAGGGGGCTTTTTTTTTTCATTTTATTGAGAATGGTGTCAGTTATTGGAAATCCCCATGAGGTGGTGGAATCCTACTTCTCTCTCATGGTTATTTACACTGAGCGGGCGTGGTCACTTTATTGAAACGGCTGGACTGCGAGGTTATTGGTCATAAAAGGGATCTTGAGGGGTTTTTTGGCTTATGAAAAATCAGGGGTGTTCAAGTCAAACCAGGACTTATGATGACATTTCAGGCGAATGAAGCTCTAAGTTTGACATTTACAGAAGATTTCAAGCACAGATCGGGGATGAGACTGTACACACACTCATTCACCAACACCACTCGCACACTACAGGAACGCGGCTGGGAGATATTGCCACCTACAACGCCCCGCCCCCCGACAGTCCTGACCTCGCTCCGAGACATTTCCACATGTTAAAGGAGTTCCTGGGATGCCGGCGTTTCAGACGTGAAGCAGGAGAAACCGTTCTACTTATGAGTAGATGAGTGCATCAGTGTAGCGGCGGGTTATATTCAGAAATAAAGGGAGGTTTTTTACACAATCAAGTCCCACTTGAATGCCAAAAATAGAAGTTTGATTTATCATGTTTGGATGATGAGTGATGACAAGAGTGGCCATGCAGCTGCTTTTTGCTTTTGCCCATGCAAATTGCTTTGATCTTTTTGATATTTTGCATAAAATGAATCCAGACGAAACCAGTACACATGAAATAACTGCAAAGAGCAGACTTTGTGACACAGTCTCCAACAACTCTACGTTTCACTGGAAAGACCGCCGCATTCGTTTAAAAAGTGATTGTTTCAGCAACAGCACAAGCGACCTGCTCATTTATTCCCAGCGTAAATTTATCCCCAGGTGGCGTAAATCCAGTGTGTAGAAGGTGGCGATACACTGGGCCAGTTTAAGAAGAAAACAACAACTGGAAATTTGTAACTAAAATAACTGACCTATGCAGCCAAAGTCATGTACAGTAGATGAAGATGGACTGAAGTTTGCTGAAAGCCTTTTGAAAAATATATAAATATGCAGGCCAAGGGCGTTATAAACCGATCGTATATTCAGAATCGTTTAAGTGAAGTGATCATGACGTAACCTCATTTTTAAATTTGATAAGAACCGATCTGATAAGAAAGAATAGACCTGATTCCTCTAACCACGATTTCTTTTCCTGGATTTGATAAAAGAGTGACCTCCAAAAATAGAAGTGAATCTGAGAGCTTTAAAGGAAACTGAGCTGGACAGTGACATTTCTCAGAAGTCACACTTATACACAAACCGAACGAAATACATACAGTATAGACCTCCTGGACAAACAAAGTCCACCTGAGAGCATGTGAAGAATTAGACAGACAGACAGAGAGACGGACAGACAGACAGACAGAGAGAGAGACAGACAGATGGACAGTCAGACAGAGAGACGGACAGACAGACAGAGAGAGAGACAGACAGACAGAGAGTGACAGACAGACAGACGGACGGACAGACAGAGAGAGAGACAGACAGATGGACAGACAGAGAGAGAGAGACAGACAGATGGACAGACAGACAGAGAGAGAGACAGACAGATGGACAGACAGAGAGAGAGACAGACAGATGGACAGACAGACAGACAGAGAGAGAGACGGACAGACAGATGGACAGACAGAGAGAGAGACAGACAAACAGATAGACAGACAGACAGACAGACAGACAGACAGAGAGACAGACAGACAGACAGACAGACAGAGAGACAGACAGACAGACAGACAGAGAGGGAGAGAGACAGACAGACAGATGGACAGACAGAGAGACAAACAGACAGAGAGAGAGACAGACAGACAGATGGACAGACAGAGAGAGAGACAGACAGATGGACAGACAGCGAGAGAGAGACAGACAGACAGATGGACAGACAGACAGAGAGAGAGACAGACAGACAGACAGATGGACATACAGACAGACAGACAGAGAGAGAGACAGACAGATGGACAGACAGAGAGAGAGAGACAGACAGATGGACAGACAGACAGAGAGAGAGACAGACAGATGGACAGACAGAGAGAGAGACAGACAGATGGACAGACAGACAGACAGAGAGAGAGACGGACAGACAGATGGACAGACAGAGAGAGAGACAGACAAACAGATAGACAGACAGACAGACAGACAGACAGACAGAGAGAGAGACAGACAGACAGACAGACAGAGAGACAGACAGACAGACAGACAGAGAGGGAGAGAGACAGACAGACAGATGGACAGACAGAGAGACAAACAGACAGAGAGAGAGACAGACAGACAGATGGACAGACAGAGAGAGAGACAGACAGATGGACAGACAGCGAGAGAGAGACAGACAGACAGATGGACAGACAGACAGAGAGAGAGACAGACAGACAGACAGATGGACATACAGACAGACAGACAGAGAGAGAGACAGACAGATGGACAGACAGAGAGAGAGAGACAGACAGACAGATGGACAGACAGACAGACAGACAGAGAGAGAGACAGACAGACAGACAGATGGACAGACAGACAGACAGACAGACAGACAGACAGAGACAGACAGACAGACAGACGGACGGACAGACAGACAGACAGAGAGATACTTTATTGATCCCGAAGGAAATTCTAGGATTTTCAGAATATAATTTTCCAGGTCAAATATTATTTAAGTAAAAGTCGAAGTCTTCCATTTAAAATTCTACTTGAGCAAAAGTCCTGACTAAAACTCCTCACCTTCAGATTTAAGTGTTAAAACCTTGTATTAGTTCACAGTAGCATTGAAGTCACAGTAAAAGACTCTCTCTCTCTCTCTCTCTCTCTGACTGTAAATATAATGTTTATGTTGATGCCTACAAACGTGACGCCATGCAGAAATGTAGTGGAGCAGAAAGTACAGATATTTATTGTAGGATGTCGTGGAGTAAAAGTAAAAAGTATCCACTAATAAAACTATTCACGTAAAGTTCAGATATGTGAAATATTTGTAGGCGTGTCGTGATAATATACAGAGTCGGCCAAAAACATTTATACACACTTCAGAAAAAAAATTGTATTATGTATTAATAACATTATCGTAAATATAAAACATATAACAGAACATTTCATATTTTACAAAATATAGTTTTTCTTTTCCTGAACTGTGTGTAAAGTTTTTGGCTGTAAAATACTTTAATGTAAATACTGAATGATGTATAACGTGTTGAATAATTAAAATATTGTTTCTTTTTTTAAGTGAAAAAATATTTGTTTTAAAAAAAATTGTTTTAATTTATAAACTATTTAGATTTATTCTTACGTTTATTCCTTTATAGTGTGTTCAGTGAAATACCTGGAAATATCACATTTTTACATGTAAAGGTTTTTTGTGATTATTGAGGTCATAAGTCGAGGCCGGTGATGTTACTACTGTATATACGCTTCCTCACTGTCTAGTGTGATGATTTTTCCAAAAAGTTTATAATAATAAAAATATTAAACATGTAACAAAAAACACACACTTGCATAAAGTTAAAGTTTAAAATATCTAAACCTAAAAATATGCAAAAAAATCTAATAAATTTTCGACATATATTTCCCTGAGTTACTGATACTGGCACCAAATGTGCTTCGTCACCTGATTACGAGTCAAATGATTATTTTTATTACTTTTTTTCTTTAAGACGACGATTTTAGCGAGTTATAAATGTTCCGGTTTTAAAATCCTGAAGCTGTTTTCTGACGTGACCTCGACTGCTTCATGGTGAATCTACGCGCGACACACACACTCTCAACCTCTCAACATTTACCTGAGAGGTCACGGTGTTTCACACACACACACACACACACACACACACACACACACACACAGGCAGGGCTGAGTATCTCCTGTATGAAGCGGGTGATGAACGCTCCTGATGTTTGTCCCTCAGCGTCTTTTCCTCGTCCTCGTCCACACGGAGCAGATCTGATGCTTCCCGTCTCGGAGACGCGCCCTGCTCATCACCTCTTTATTTCCTTTCGGCTGATTTATTCGGGTCTCGGGGTCGAATCTGATCGGCCACCTTGTAGATGTTTTTTTTTTTTTTTGCATGAATGAATAAAAGTCTGATCTGAGGAGTCGGAGCGGCGGCGAGTGTCGAGCGGCCTGGACGGTGAGGAGGGGCGTGGCTCGGATTAGCGCCTGTGGTACTGTTAGGGAGTAGAGAGTGAGTACACCATGCATGAAGTGTCAAAACATGCGCACGCACACACACACACACACACACACGAGATCCAGGTGACTGAGCTGTAACAGGCGTGTCAGTGGGTTTGACAGTTTTTTTGTGATGTTGTTTTCTTTCCTGCATAACTGAATATATTTCTTGCTTTTCCTTTTACCTGTGGCCTTTTTACTGAACACACACACACACACACACACACACACACACATATGTTGAGAGCTTGATCACGGAACGTGAGATCCTCCACCTGCATGTTTGACTCCTCATGCTGGTGTTTGCGGCTCGAAGCGGCTCAGTTACGCCAGATTCCGTATTTTGTCGTTATTCCCACGAACAGATGTTCTGAGCTCTTAACATCTGGACCTCAGCAGGATTATCTCTCTCTCTCACACACACACACACACACACACACACACACACACACACTCAACAACCTCAGGTTATGTACAAAATAAACCGGAATGCTTTAATTAATGAACAGAAGGAAACACACACCGCATCGTCTCTCTTCTTTCGTCCTTCACCTCATTCGGCTCTTCCTCTTGATCTTCCTCTTGATCTTCCTCTTGATCTTCCTCTTGATCTTCCTCTTCCCTCTTCTTCTCCTCCTTCATTTCATTTTCGTCCTTTTCTCCCTTCATGTACAATAGAACACTCTCAAAGACTGTTCTTTAAGATTGATTATTCAAATGATTTTTCTTCTGTAGTTTAAATCTCCGTGTTGTTTCAGGGACGTCCAACGGAAAGACACGCGTGACCTGAAGACACGTCCCTTTCTCCAACATTCACTCAAACAGCACACTTTATTTGTCTCACTTAAAGACCGTTCTTGATGTTCTAGCTAATGTGTGTGTGTGTGTGTGTGTGTGTGTGTGTGTGTGTGTGTGTGTGTGTGTGTGTTTCACCAGGTGACTCCGACGGAGGTCTGTCTGTCTCAGGTGTGTACGGAGCGCTCAGCATCAGCAGCACCGTGGATTGAATCTGATCGAGAACACAAGCGGAGATTTATTTCACCTGAAATCTCTAATTCTACAGTTCACTCTACAGTCCTGAATCTGCTCTCAGCGCTGAACAATCCCGACACACACACACACACACACACACACACACACACACACACACACACACACACATGGAGCCCTGGTGTGGGTTTAGTTAGTCGTCACTAACATCAGATTTCCGTTTTGAAGACGTCCTGTCCCTCACACACACACACACACACACACACACATGATGAGAGCCGACCCGCCTGCCGGTGTTTGACGCTCCGTCTGAACGTTTACGCTAAAGGAAGCTGATTAAACCCTCGATCGATTCCCGCTGCACCTTCAGTCTGTTTCTGTTTCTTTTAATATGAAAGTTTTACTCTGTAGAAACTTTTCACTTTGGACTTTTTATACTTTCTCTCTTAAATGTAAATTTAGATCTAAAGAACAGGGAGATAAATAAATAAATAAATAAAGGGGAACTTTTTTATTTCCCTCTCCGGCTTTTTCCCAGTCAGACAGTCAGACGCCTCCGCGCGTCCATTACGCCGCTCATCTTCGCTTTTATTCACAACGCTTTTCATTACAACCGTCCTGATTTGCACTTTTAAAGCCAATCGCACTTTATTGTTTTGTTTTTTTTCCAGCTGATTTTAGCAGGGAGCTTTTTTTTTTCTTTTTTTTTTTTGCTAACAAGCTAAACTAAAATTGACTTCATGTGACGTTCATTTCTTCGTGCTAAAGCGAACAGCTCGCGCTTCTGTGCTGAATGTTCGGTTTAGTGATGCAGCATAGCTGGATAATACATTTTAAAAGGTCACCAACTATTCAAAACACATTTCTGGATCATTCTTGCACATTCACACACTCCAGTCTCCAGTGTGTTTGTGTGATCGTGTCCAATTACTGTACACACACTTCAGTATGCGTTCAGTCGCCCTGTTGGTTTTTTCAGCTCTAACTCTTCCTGGAAGGCCGTCCACAAGATGTTGGAGTGTTTCTGTGTTGAATTCGTGTCCGTTCGGTCTGTAGAGCGTTTATGAGCTCAGACACTGATGTTGGACGAGAAGGTCCGGCTCACAGTCTGGTTCCAGTTCATCCCAAAGCTGCTCGACGGGGTGAAGCCTCAGGGCTCCGTGTTGGGGCCGCTCGAGTTCTTCCACACCCAACTCATTACACCGTGTCTTTATAGTGCATGCTTTGTGCACTGGGGAGGAGTCATGTTGTGATAGAAACGGCTTTCAACAAACTGTTTCATAGAAGCATAACACTGTCCACGATGTCTCGGTATCCTGGAGCATTAAGATTGTCCTTCACTGGGGATGAGGGACTTCAATCATTAACAGGTTTGGACAAATACTTTTGTCCATATAGTGTATAAGAAACAATCCTCTCCTTTTTTTCTA
Source organism: Clarias magur (assembly GCA_013621035.1). Lineage (NCBI taxonomy): Eukaryota > Metazoa > Chordata > Actinopteri > Siluriformes > Clariidae > Clarias > Clarias magur. Next base: position 185,625 of record QNUK01000146.1, on the reverse strand, counting down.
TTAGATTTTTTTCTCTGTAAATGTTCTTGAACCTGATGTTTAGATTTCCCACCCGCTATGATGTCATTCCTGGAAAGAAGGAAAAAACATAGAAGGGGAAACTACTGTATGTGCATCGCGCCTCCTGCAGCTCGACTCCTGAACACCGTTTTCAGAGACGGCTTTCTGTTGAAATGTCCTGCTTTCCGAACGCCCAGAAGAATGCACTTCCACAAAGAGTCCTGGCGAGGTTAAAGGTCAACTTGAAATCCTGATAGAAAAACTACGGTGGCCGAGTTTGGATTTGTTATTTTGGTTTCGATTTTGGTATTTTCATTTCAGTTTTATTTTGATTTTGGATTTTTTTCATTTAGTTTTCGGTTTTGTTATTTTGGTTTGCACTTCTCAGCCACTGAATAAAATCTTAAGCATTGCGTCTCAGGTTTTAAATCGCTTGTAAACTACTAAATGCTGACAGCCCAGGGAGACGGTTTCGCTTGTCTCCCTTTGAACGGAGCAGTTTCGCTCCCTGCGGTTTGGAATCACATTTACTGTAACGTGGCTGAATAAACTGTGCAGTTCGTTTGCATGGAACTTCAGGCCGATCAGAACGGACCCTAAAAAATCTGTTACCTCACCGCTCTTCTCTCTGACTCGTGACCTCATTGTGACCTCATCGCGACCTCATGTTGGATTAAACTGGAAAGCGCTCCATTCACCCAATGCTGCAGAAAGCACATGGACAAGGTGTTGCTTTACTCTCACTTCAGATCCACTTTGAGCTGAACATTCACACGTCTCCGTCTCTGCAGTCAATAAAACACACGAATACAAAACTGTGACTTTATTTGTAAAAAAAATAATAAATAAATAAATAATAATAATAATAATAATAGTAATAATGAATAAATTTTTCTGTGAGAGGAGAGTTAGAGGCTGGCAGAGGACAGAAACAGGTAGTGATTCACACAGTTAGCGTGTGTGTGTGTCTCATGTAACACCAGTATCAGTGCGTCTCTCAGCCAGCAAAACCATTAAACCCAGCGTGAACACACTCAGCATGCAGGAACCAGCGATATAATGTTTTAATGGGAGACTGTAAACAAACGAGAGGGATTATAATCATCAATATGCCAGATGTTTCTCAAACAAAACTGGTTGTGTAGATTTTTGTTGTTGTTGTTGTTGTTGTTGGAGAGACGGAAGTGATTCAGGATGGAGATGGAGGCGGTGAAGATGGAGACAGAGCATGTTTACTGTGGAGGGGGGCTGATTACCGGCTGCCTTGATTACCGTGTGTGTGTGTGTGTGTGTGTGTGTGTGTGTGTGTGTGTGTGTGTGTGTGTGTGTGTGTGTGTGTGTGTGGAACAGCTGCTTCATGGCACAGTGAGGATCCCGGTGATGTAAACCAAGTTTTTAACGACTTCCAAATCCACAATCATTCTGTGACATAAATCACTTAAATGTTTAAAATGTGCTGCAATAAAGTTCGCAGAAACACAGAACAGGTGTCTAAGGGGATTGAAGAAGAAAAGTGTGTGTGGGTTTAGGAAGTGGGGGTATAGAAGGCATGTCAGTAGAAGTGGTACGGCTGAACCCCATCAAAGGCTGTGCAGCATCATCCAGGTTTGTCATCCACCAGAGGACATCATCCAGGTTCCTCATCCACCAGAGAACATCACCCAGGTTTGTCATCCACCAGAGGACATCATCCAGGTTCGTCATCCACCAGAGAACATCATCCAGGTTCCTCATCCACCAGAGGACATGATCCAGGTTCCTCATAGACCAGAGGACATAATCCAGGTTCCTCATCCACCAGAAGACATCATCCAGGTTCCTCATCCACCAGAGGACATCACCCAGGTTCCTCATCCACCAGAGGACATCATCCAGGTTCCTCATCCACCAGAGGACATCATCCAGGTTCATCATCCACCAGAGGACATCATCCAGGTTCGTCATCCACCAGAGGACATCATCCAGGTTCATCATCCACCAGAGGACATCATCCAGGTTCGTCATCCACCAGAGATCATCACCCAGGTTTCGTCATAGACCAGAGAACATCATCCAGGTTCCTCATCCACCAGAGGACATCACCCAGGTTTGTCATCCACCAGAGGACATCATCCAGGTTCGTCATCCACCAGAGAACATCACCCAGGTTCCTCATCCACCAGAGGACATCACCCAGGTTCCTCATTCACCAGAGGACATCACCAGGTTCATCGTATACCAGAGGACATCATCCAGGTTCCTCATCCACCAGAAAACATCACACAGGTTTCTCATCCACCAGAGAACATCACCCAGGTTCCTCATCCACCAGAGAACATCACCCAGGTTCCTCATCCGCCAGAGAACATAATCCAGGTTCCTCATCCACCAGAGGACATCACCCAGGTTTCTCATCCACCAGAGAACATCACCCAGGTTCCTCATCCACCAGAGGACATCACCCAGGTTCCTCATCCACCAGAGGACATCATCCAGGTTCGTCGTATACCAGAGGACATCATCCAGGTTCCTCATCCATCAGAGAACATCACCCAGGTTCCTCATCCGCCAGAGAACATAATCCAGGTTCCTCATCCACCAGAGGACATCATCCAGGTTCCTCATCCATCAGAGGACATCATCCAGGTTTCTCATCCACCAGAAAACATCACACAGGTTCCTCATCGACCAGAGAACATCATCCAGGTTCCTCATCCACCAGAGGACATCATCCAGGTTCCTCATCCACCAGAGAACATCATCCAGGTTCCTCATCCACCAGAGGACATGATCCAGGTTCCTCATCCACCAGAGAACATCATCCAGGTTTCTCATCCACCAGAGAACATCACCCAGGTTCCTCATCGACCAGAGAACATCATCCAGGTTCCTCATCCGCCAGAGAACATCATCCAGGTTCCTCATCGACCAGAGAACATCATCCAGGTTCCTCATCCACCAGAGGACATGATCCAGGTTCCTCATCCACCAGAGAACATCATCCAGGTTTCTCATCCACCAGAGAACATCACCCAGGTTCCTCATCAACCAGAGAACATCATCCAGGTTCCTCATCCGCCAGAGAACATCATCCAGGTTCCTCATCGACCAGAGAACATCATCCAGGTTCCTCATCGACCAGAGAACATCATCCAGGTTCCTCATAGACCAGAGGACATCATCCAAGTTCCTCATCCATGAAAGAAAGGAAAGAAAAATGTGAAGTTATCAGCAGAAGTTGTGTATTAGCGCAGCTCACAGGTTACAAGGACACGGGAGAGAAGAACAGTTCAAGATTGCAAAATGCGATTTCATAACTAGCGCATAGCATCAGCCTAGAAACCAATTCCCTTCCTCCAATTCACTTGGCTGCACTAATAATAAAGAGGAAAGTCCTGGATGCGTCTGCGGAGAGGAGCTGAATCTGCTCTGCTGCAGAAAACGCCACTGGATTCAATATTAAAAGCGACTCGGGGTCTAATCGGGTCAGAGCACATTACAGAGTGAGGCGGAGTGTGATTTCCACCCTGACAGATGCGGAATATCAGCTTCAGCTACACTCTGAAACGAGGCAAAACACCACGAATACTTTAAAAAAAATCATAAGGAAAAAGGAAAACCTGGCACTTTTTATTTTAAACCACTTTTTATACGTGTGCGAGCTGAAAGTCAAGTAGTAAACATCGAATGGACACAAAGGACAAAATAAAAAATGTGCTAATGATATAACAATATTAATAAGACATACATAAAGAAGTGAGCACAGACACATAGAAACCATTGTTGTGAACTTTAAAATTATGAACAAAGAGCGAACAAAATCATGAAGTCAATAAAATATATTAAGGGTGGGGGGCAAATATTTATGCAAAACACTTTTTCAGTATGTAAATATTCATTTGCAGTATATATGCATACATTACATACATTTAGTAGAAAAGTCTTAGACACTTAAAAACTCAAAAATAATGAACTGTTTCTAAGTCGAGCGAAATTCGTATTGTGAAACACATTGTCTCATAGGAAATAATGTAAATGCAGATAATCCGTCCCAGCCGCCCAGAAATATACCAATATTACCAATTTCCAACATATAAACATTTAGAAAAGACATTTAAATATAGTAAAATATGAAATAAATAGACATTAAGCCTCATTTAATCTTAATTCATGATCCTTCTCGGCTCGGCTGCTTTAAAAAACGAACTGAAATTGAAATTCTCGGACCCGGAATGCTTTTAGCAAGGATGTTGAGAAATCCTGCACAAAAAAACTTCACTTAACTTTCCACTGATGCAACCATGATTTGATTGGCTCCCGGACGTACGAGCCGCTTAGCTGCCGCGTGGTTCGGCTCGGTAGGTTCGCTTGTTTGCCGAAAATGCTTCATATGTCAGGGCAAGTTTCCTGCAAAATTTCAGCTCTTAAGGCAAAATCTTCAAATGAATATATTAATATTGAATAATTTTTCCCCATAAATGATGTCATGTTTATTGTGGTGACATTTATGTACGCTGAAATGTCTTATTTATTGAAAGAACGCTTAAAGAACCCTTGAAGAACCATATGTTTGATGAAGCTGCTACAGTCCCACTGTCTCTGCAGTTTAAATCCCAAATGTAAAACATCAGCTTGAGTTCTTTCTCATTCCATCTCCGGGGATCATTCCGTCCATCTCATTCCAGCAGGAGCCTGATGACCTGCCAGATCGAGATCTTTCCTCACTCATTAACGTATTCTAGTTTAGTGCTGAACAGAGTGCGCTGAAGCATAAAGCCGCTTCACGGGCTCTCAGGGAGCAAGTGTGGAAGTGGGCGGGGCAAACGCAGGGACAGTGTTGGAGACATCACCTGTGGGGCGACCTGAAGCTGCAGCCACTGCACGGTGATGCACACATTCAGAGTGTCCTGCGTCCTGATGCTTTGTAAACCGGCTGTTTTAACGTCTAGCGGCTGTAAAAATCCGAGGCGGATGACGTCAGGTTGAGATGTGTGGCCTGACTTTGTGCCACACACACACACACACACACACACACACACACACACACACACACACACCGACAGAGGCGTTTTAATTATCCAGTCCCGAGTGGCATAAAGCCAATAACGCGGCCCATCAGCGGCCCGGAGCCTGACGCTAACGTGTTTAGCTGAAGTGACGCGGTGACGACGCGAGCTGATGAAGCGCCTCTGCAGGAAGGTTTAGTGTCTGTCACACACACAGTGTCTCTTATCTACATACACTCACACGCCTTAGACAATAAACATTTCACTCCGTCCAGCTCGACTTAAACAATTCAGATATAATAAAGTTTAAATGACACACACACACACACACACACACGTTCAGACTGCCTCCAACTTGTACGTTTTCACCTCACTCAGACTGTTGGACACGTGCTGTGTGAGCGCGCTGGAGACGGCGAAAAAATCCTCCACGGCCTGTGACTGTGTGTGTGTGTGTGTGTGTGTGTGTGTGTGTGTGTGTGTTTGTGTGTGTCCTTAAACATATGCAGCTGAGTGTCACGCCCGCCATCACACAGAGCCCCGTCTCTCTCTCTCTCTCTAAAAACACACACACAAACATATGCTATGTGAGCAGGCAACATGCTGCTTATTTACCTGTCTGAGTATGACAATCTGATGCCATCACACACACACACACACACACACACACACACACACACACACACACACACACACAGGTGACAGGTTCATAAATTAAAGCCCCTGTTTTAGAGTCTGTTTGTGTTCATGCTTCCTATTATCTCTCTGTCTGTCTGTCTGTCTAAATGTGGCTTCCCATTAATCTGTCAACCTGTCTGTCTGTCTGTCTGTCCGTCTGTCTGTCTGTCCATCTGTCTGTCTGTCTGTCTGTCTGTCTGTCTGTTCTCCTACTGTAGTTTTTGCTTTGCATCTGCCTGTTTGTTTATGAGTCTTTTTTTTTAGTGTGTGTGTGTGTGTGTGTGTGTGTGTGTGTGTGTGTGTGTGTGTGTGTGTGTGTGTGTGTGTGTGTGTGTGGATTGTTTGTATTTCTGCTTGTCTGGTAATATAGTCTCTCCTTCTTTCTGTTTAAACTGTCTGCTTGTCTGTATTTTTTCTACAACTCTGTCTGTCTGTCTCCAGCTGCCTTGCTGTCTGTCTGTGTCTATGTTTCTGTTTATTTCTCCATCTGTCTGTTTGTCTGTCAGCCTGGTTGTCTTCCTGTCTGATTATGTATCTGTCTTATTCTGACTTCTGAATCTTTCTGTCTGGCTGGATCTCTATAGCAATCTTCCTTTGTCTTTGTCCAATCTGTCTACATACAGTATATATCTGGTCATTAATCCAGGTGTTTGTCTGTCCAACCTTCTATTTGTCCACCTGCCTGTCTAGATAACTGGGTGCTGTTGGTCATTTTGGATGTCTGTCTATTTGTCTGTCCTTCTGTCCTTCAAACTTTGTATCTGTCTATTTGTTCTTTAAATAGATGTTATACCTGTGTGTGTGTGTGTGTGTGTGTGTGTGTGTGTGTGTGTGTGTGTGTGTGTGTGTGTGTGTTGTTATGATTTCTGAGATTCTGTTGGCAGATATCTCTCTGCTGTAGCACTTGTGTCTGTTCTAGGTGGGTGTGGCCTGTTAATCAGCTGGAGCTCGGGATTGGTTCTACCCTGCATCCTATCCTGATATAAGGACCGCCCCAAACACTCAGCTTTTGCCATTTTGAGCCTCAGTAATTTTGATCTGTCGTGTGCTAAATTTGTGAAATTTCAATTGACTGTTGTATGTTACGTCGTTTGTTTGTTTTGAGTGTTGTGCCAGAGAGAAAGAAAGAGTGAATGTAGTAGTATTTTGTTGTCTTTGTAAATCTCTGTATGGATTGACTCCCCGGTTTATTTGATCTTTTGCTCGTTTGACTATGGAATGGATTCTGATTTGGTTGCTAGTAAACATCAACTTTTGTAAATAATTAGTAGATAACTTGACACACGGGAAGTAGGGGGTGAGACGCCATTTCCTTTTCACATATCTTTTTACTCTGTTTTTGATTTAGGAAGTCAGGTAAGTAAATTTGTATTTTGTTTTCTAAACTTTAATTTCAGGTTATTTAGGTTTAACTCCAAATCTATTTTGTTTATTGTTTTGGCCTGGTCTACCTCTGAAGGAAACCCCGTGTAGAACAAAAATAAACTATTGAACTATCTCTCTGGTGTAAGCTCATTCAGTTCTCTTTTTCTGTCACGGCTAACCCCTAGAGGTCGTAACAGTGTGTTGTATTTTATATTTTATCGCTGAGCTTTGCTTCCTATTCCTTTATAAAGTGTTTTATTGTTCAATCCAAGATTAGGCCTGGTGTGAAAACATCCCAGAATAAAACAACTGATAGTGGCATCACACACACACAAGGCTGTAGCTTAGCTTTTTCAAGCAGATATATTTATTTAGCAATATCAAGCAGTGTATTTTAATAAAGCAGGCAATAAGAGAGTAACACAAACACACACACACACACACTGAAGAAAAAAAAAAGAAAAAAATATATATTTTTAAATATAATTCCTGGAAGTCATAGTTCAGTCAGATGGTGCCAAAACTTTTGTAACGTAGATTGTGAGATGTGACAGAGAGGAAGTCAGTGGCGTTCGACAACATGAGCATCAGACGCGCCTACAGCACATGGAGTCTAATGATCCAGTAATAATTGTTATAATCGGCCAATCAGATTAAACCTGCATCATGTGACCCTCTCTGTGTGAACAGTCTGATCTGATCGGAATGAGAGGGGGGTGTAAACTTATGATAATCCGTTCAGTAGGTAAACTCTATTGTAATCTCTTGTTGCAATAAATCTATTGTCTCTGCGCATGTTTGGGGGTTACGTTAGGTCATGAGATCAGTTTCAGGGAGGGGAATTTAGATTCTGTTTCTGATCAATAAACTGTGTGAGAACAAACCATTAGGGATTGTGGAGGTCAAAGGTCAGCACTGGGTTTATTCCCATTCTGATGGGAAGAATGGTGGCAGGACCTCCAGTCGACATTCACACAAGCCTTCACACCGTACGGGAGGAAACCGGATTACGCAGAGGAAACTCATATGTATATACAGTATATAATGTAGAAAAATCATATACGATCTTTTAATTAAAGGTAGCACTTTCTGATATAATGGTAGCACTTTCTGACATATTGTTTTTTTATATATAGTTCCTATGGTTTTAACAGTGGTAGCATTTTCTGATAGATTGTTTTAACGCTATCCATCAGTTCACAGGTGAAACTGTTAAATGCACCATTCAGATGTTTTACTGCAAGTCTTGCCACAAGTCCCGGTTTGACTTGAATGGCCCTCGTAAATACAAAAAAACATACATGGATTAGAAATCAGTCCTGTTTGTGTCGCCTGGAACACCAGCGTGATGTAGCTGAGGAACCGTCAGAATACTGACACTACAAAACGCCCTACATCCGGTTTAGGCCACGCCCACTTCCGGTTTAAATCAGAGTTGTTGTTTTAAAACATTGATTTAAAGGTTGAATAGAGCTGAGTTACTCTGTGTGTGTGTGTGTGTGTGTGTGTGTGTGTGTGTGTGTGTGTGTGTGTGTGTGTGTGTGTGTGTGTGTGTGTTCTGTATGAACTCTCTGTGGTTAATGAAGTTCCACTCATCAGCCGGATGAATTTTCTTCTGCGAGAGATGTTTATCACATTTCCAGTAGATCCGTCTCTTACGGGAAAAACGTGATTACTGCTAGGAAAATAATCCGCTGTATGACTGAGAGCTGCAATAACACGGCTTATTGAACCATCGCTCTGAACAGGAGAGACTTGGCATGCTGGCATGTGTGTGTGTGTGTATGTGTTTGTGTGTGTGTGAGAGAGAGAGATGGAGGAAGTGTGATGTGTAATTTGTTACATTTCATTGCCAAGCAAAAATCCAGAGTATCATGGTGTAAAAATATTACTCATGGTAGTGTGTGTGTGTGTGAGTGTGTGTGTGTGTGTGTGTGTGTGCGTGTGTGCGTGTGCACTTTCAGCGAAGCTTGTAAGTTAGAAAACAAGACAGGAATGTAACCATACTGACCTGTGTAGGCGTGGCCATAGGCAAACACATACAGTATCTATAGCATAGCATTAATCAGGACATATTCAGCAGATGCTCCATGTACAGTAAACACTCACTTACACTCTCACTCATCATCTACACCACTTAATCCTGTATTCAGGGTCACGGGGGGCCTGAAGCCTGTCCCAGGAGACTTACAGCACAAGGAGGGTACACCCTGGACAGGCCAATCCATCACACGGCGCACACACACTCACACACTACGTCTATGCCAATTAGCCTGACCTACATGTCTTTGGACTGTGGGAGGAAACCGGAGTACCAGGAGGAAACCCACCAAGCACGGGGAGAACATGCGAACTGCATGCACACAGAGACGGGACTCGAGCCTGGCCGGGGATCGAACCTGGACCCTGGCGGTGCAAGGCGACAGTGCTAACCGCTGCACCACCGCGCGGAAGGAGTCTCCAGTGTCAGCAGTGTAAATGTATGCTTTCTGACATTTTCAGGACATCTTTGTGGTTCCTCAGTAACATGACAAGCGACAAGCTCCGCCCCAATTCTCTTGAGAATCTCAAGAGAAGCACTTGGTCCAACTATTTCTTTTAAAACTGTATTTTGGGTCATACAGTGTACAGTACAGTACAGGGAGCATATGAACAGTGTGACAGCAGAATGAGACACTGTAACTCAAAGCTCATTCAAATGAGCCAAGAACCATGAAGTGAATATATAAAAATGTACTGCACATGTTTTCATTGTATCATTTGCTATAATTTCCCCAACGGATAAATCAGCCTGCAGTTGTGTTCATGATTATTTAAGTATGCGGTTTATGATCAATAATATGCTGTGTTGATTTTTTATTTTTTTTTACTTATTTAAAAAAAATTAATAAATAAAATCCTCAAATTTTGGTTGTGATTCAGTAGTTCAATAAAAGGCGAATTGAATGAAGGAAAATAGAGTTTTGTTGCAAACAGAATATTTTTTAATGTAACAAATTTTCACTTTTGTTCTGTTCCTGGGTTGAACGTGTGTTTTCCTAACCCGTTAAGTCTGGAACAGAAAGGAAATCGCTGTTATTCCCGAAAAACTTTGCTTCTGTGACCGGGACAGGGAAATTTTGAAAATCGCGTGTTTTTCGAGAAAATTCTCGATTCGCTTTCAATGCCTTCGAGCTTCCTCCTAGAATATTCCTGAACTGCTAGAGATGTCCAGATGTTTCTACAATTCTCCTGAACACTCTAGAACGTCCAAGAAACGTCCAGGACTTTCGAGAAACTCTCAGAACTTTCTCGAACGTTCCAAAAGTAGCTATACAAGTATAAAAGCACAGGATGTCTCGAACCAAGATTCCAATTGGTGTTATTGCTGACTGAAACGATAACGACTCGTAGTTGAAGAGAAGTTATTTATTTGATATGGCATCACGAGGTTGTTTGCATCCAGCCGATTCATTCTGAAAAAGTCTTCCGTGGAAGCAAGTCGTATAATGTGCGAGGCCCACAAGGCAGACTTCAGCGTGCCGGTCGGGACCGAGACAAATCCTGGGCACCGCATTTCACATGCGAATTTTGCAAGAAAACACTCGAAGGTAAACTGAACAGTTGCTTTCAATGCTTTAGATCTAGTTCATTTCAAGGAGTTGTAACTTACAAAGTTTTGTCATAAGTCGTGTACTGTAGGCAAATACGTTCTACCTTGAAATCGTTCCATATTTTGAAATTCCCTGACCTCAAATTATTATAAGTCTTATATCTTATTATGTGCTATGTGGAGTTGGTGCAGAGACTCATAAAGAGTGACGCCAAAATGGGATGCAGAATGTCTCTGAAAGTCCAAATCCTTGATTCGCATCTCGACAAATTCAAGGAGAACATGGGCGCTTCCTCTGAGGAGCAAGGCGAGCGCTTTCATCAAGATGTATTGGACTTTGACCGTCGTTACCAAGGACAGTATAACGAAAACATGATGGGGGACGCATTTTTGTAAATAGATGAGCCTTAGGTAAAGGAGCAGATCTGGGGGACTCATGGACGTAGAGTATTCTGGTGAACTGGTATGTTTAGATGCTGTCCTCCCCACTCTCATTGTTCACTCAGGTTTGTTGACGGTGAGGTGATTGGTTGCTTTACATCTCAGGGAGCCCTCATGTTTGTGTTTCCTTCTGGCTCTCCCTTTTAGTTATGCTGTTATAGTTAGTCCTGCCGGAGTCCCTGCTTGCACTTTGCACTAATATACATTCACCTTATACATGTTGACTGTGACCAGACCTAACTGCCATCTCTCCTTATTTTCTGTTCTCTCCTTTTCTGCTCTCTCTCTCTCTCTCTCCTTTCCCTCTCTCTGTCTCTCTGTCGAGCTATACATGTTCGCTCCTGAGTTGCCAGTGATCCAGACCCCTCTGCCCTCTGGAGCCGTCTAACCCGTCCTGGAGTCCTGCTTCTGGTTGGAGATCCCGTCGCATGGATGCCCCGTGTGGTCTGCCTGGATGCGCTTGGTGGCTGGGGATGGTTTCCATGAAGACTGTCCTATCATCGATTGATGCTCTGGGGACCTGTGACTTCAGTTGTTCGATAGCTCAGGACTGGAATCTCCTACAGTCTACCTGAGCCTCCGGGAACAAACTGGACTCCTTTTAATTTAAATTTTAACACATCTCCTGTTACACTGAACTTCCAGTACACATTATTATGCTGATCATTCTCTGCTATCCGTTATCACCCAGATGAGGATGGGTTCCCTGTTGAGTCTGGTTCCTCTCAAGGTTTCTTCCTATTACCATCTCAGGGAGTTTTTCCTTGCCACCGTCGCCCTCGGCTCGCTCATCAGGGACAATCTGATCATTTTGATTCATGCACATTGCATAAAAACTTACTTCTTTTTATTGTGTAAAGCTGCTTTGCGACAATGTCAATTGTTAAAAGCGCTATATAAATAAAATTGACTTGACTTGACTTGACGACATTTGGGGGCGACTTCGAGAAAGTGATTCACAGTACAATCGTAAATCTAGAAAATCTATATGCATTTCTGAACCTTGTTGAGTGGTTTCCGACTGTGTTTGTCTATTCCTTGTGCAATTTTTGTTTTTACCTGATCATAATGACGAAGAATGAAAAAAAAAATCTTTTATTTTCACAAAAAAAAAGAGTTTTTTTCGTGCTGTTGTCATGAAAGCAAAGTTTGTGCTTAATGAAGTCATTTTTTCACATACTTTAGACATAAGCAATTGAAATATAACACTTAGAAGCCAGGAACAAAAATTGTGTTACATAGTGGATCATAAGGAACAAACAATTAAAAAAAACTTTATTTTACAGCATCATTAGACTCTACCAGATTCCTTTAGGACATGACGACAGCTCGCTATCATCATACAGGAATGCACTGCTTAACCATCAGCTTCCCTCACACAGCACTCCTGCATACATAAATATATAAATGGTGTAAGGTTATTACTCTGTTAAAGTTGCAGTATCACACATAGTTTTGTTAAGTTTATAACATGGTATTTGAACAGCATCAAAATTGCATAATACAGTGGAACCTTGGATTATGAGCATAATTCATTCTGGAAGTGTGCTCGTATTCCAAAACACTCGTAAACCAAATCAAATCATCCCATAAGAAATAATGAAAACTCAAATAATTTGTTCCACAGCCCAAAAAAATAAATACAGAAAAATAATGAATACAATATATAAAGTAAAAAATTAACCTGCACTTTACCTTAAAAAAAAAGTTAAAATAAATCACAACAGATAAGTGTTTCCCTTTGTGTGCGCAGGCACCGAGTGTGTGTGTGTGTGTGTGTGTGTGTGTGTGTGTGTGTGTGTGTGTGTGTGTGTAGAATTAGCCCCTTCCCTCGCCTCGTCTTACACAACAAACACACACACAACGGAAACACTGTTTTGACGGGAAAAAAGAAATCTCTCTAATGACACTCGCGTGAGCGAATACTAACGGAAGCACAGCTGTAAAAAAAAAAAAAAACTAAAAAAAAAAATGAACCAGCATCTTACCTTTGAGTTTCTGTGTAGAGCAGAGTGTGTGTGCCTGTGTGAAGCCAGGGAGGGAGGGGGTGTAAAGGCGAGAGAGTGTGTGTGTCGGTGTGTGTGTGTGTCTGTGTAAAAAAAAGCTCAGCACTCGTAAACCGTAAAGATATGCTCGTTTTTCAAGTAAAAATTTATTAAAAATCTTTGCTCGTCTTGCGGAACACTCGTAAACCGAGGTTCCACAGTGTCCTGTTTCATGGCTGTTAAGTGATACATCCCCGTTATTTATTACGGCTGGAGTAAGTGTAAAGTCCTTCTCGTAGCTCCGACATTCTCCATTATCCCTTTGAACACATTAAAACCCCTGCAGCAGATATTCTGTTACACAGGAAGAGTAGCTCACCTTCACTGATCACATGAGAGAAAGAAGTGATGTGATTGGCTTGTTGGAAGACGTCAGCTTCTACTCTAAAATTAGGCAGCTTCTTGATGTGCTTTGCTCAAAATGTGAAAGGTTAAAGCTACTAAAGTTAGAGCAGTTTACAAATTAAGCATATTGATATAAAAACCTTGTGTGTGTCAGTGAACAATAATAATAATAATAATACTAATAATAATTTCCAAAATGATTAAAAGTCAGAAAATGGAATTTATCGTGTTTTGCTGTCAAACTGTTCATTTATACTGATAATATTAGTAAACGTAGAACAGATATTACTGCGCTGTTTAATGCAGGCTTGAAAGTACGAAGAATAAATGTTTGCTGAGATCAGAATTGTTCTTAGAAATAGTTTTAGGATTTAAAGGCAAAGACGGCAAACCGAGAAACTCCCTCTCACTATACGGTACCTTTATTCCCTCGCTCTGAAAGAGACGCGGTGTCGACTCCGTATCTTTAGCGTAGGACGCATAGAATGTTTTGCGTTGCATAAGCCACGCCTACTAAATCCCCTTAAGAGCAAACCAAGGCATGGCACTGGTTTCACCTGCGCATGAACTCCATTTCCCATCAGCCCTTTCAGGCTACAATTAATCACATGACTTTGTGACATTGTTATCACTATCACCCGGTTTGGTTTAATTCTCTGTCTCTTGTGCAGCCTGGTGGTGCCTGTCCTCTGTTTTGCGTCTCGTGCTACAGTTCCTCTCGTGTGTGTCTCATGTGTGTAACACTGAATGAATAAACTTTTACTTGTTTCCGTCTCCATTGTCTGAAAACACGGAGCAGTTGAAGCGGTCCACTCACATATGAGTAAGAATAGCAAACCACATGCATGAATGACTGACAACAAAACAAATCGCACTGTTCATTTATAAACGGATGAGTGGACGGATGTGTAAACAGTTAAGGAAGGAGATCTTGTGCCGCTCAGCCCATCTGAGATCAGATCTCTTCACTCAGATTGGAGGGAACTGCTCTCCGCCGTCTGAAAGCTTAGCCAGCGTCCCCCGTCTCCATCTCCGTCTCAGGAGGCTGTGTTGTCCGTATCAAAGACATTCGGAAGCTTCAAAGGTGTTGAAAGTCTGCTGATGCGAGAGGAGCGTGTACATGAGTCCCACAGATGCTCTTATTTCTGTTCTAACATGCACTCGCAGCCAGACAGCTTGATTTCTGAGCCATAAGGCATAGAGGGGGATCAATTTACTCCTTCTCTGTCCTGAGGTAGCAATGAGCATGTTTCACGACAGGAAGCCGTCTGAGCCGTGTGTCAGATAAAAGCATGAGTCTGGCTTTGGAGTAAAAGAGCCACGTCGGTCTCCATCACAAAATGAGGCATGTCGGTGGACAGGAGATGAAGTGTAAACACAATCCGATGGGTTTTAGACTGCGAGGTTTCAGGAGGCCTTTATTTTATGATTCATCGCGCCTTATGAGATCTCAACTGAATGTTAGCCGAAATAACTGACGCGTGCCAGATTACACAATGAAATTGGTTCGAGTCAGTGTTTCCCAACCAAGCCTTTAGGAACTCCTTGTGATCCTGTGGTCTGTCTGCAACAACGCATGGATCTAAGAGTAATACCAAGCTACATGCTTAGTTCACATGACACCCGATTAGCCATGCGAGGCGGGAAGGGTAGCAGAGAGTACCCCGGGGTCATGCTCAGTGTCAGCCGATGAGGTCTCCAGGGAAATGTCAAGCTCTTGATGTGAGGATGCCATATTCGTCCTGGGGTGATCAGAGATCTTCACCCGACAGGCTGAAATGTGAGGGCCTGAGGGAGTTGAGGAGTTGAGCGGCGTCGGCACAGCAGGGGATGGGTTCACGGGTCACCATGGAAACGTGGAAAGTCACGGGGTGTATATTGGAGCTGTGGATAATCCATGGGATTCTGAATAAGGTTGCCATGGAGGACAATTGCTCAGGATGCTCTGGAGCTTTCCTATGATTCCATGTTCACCCAGAAACAATTACTGAGGAAATAACGAAATATAAATCAGACGATATTCCATTGAAATCCAACATTCATCCCAACTTCATCCTCCCATTTGGTCTTATCCCTGCCTAAAATAAGTTGTTTATATTCATGCTAAACTGGAGACCGTTAGCCATCATGACAGCATTAGCATCACAGTATCCAGTGCACAAGCAAAGAAGCAGCTGCATTGCGTTTAGAACAAATGACGCTGTGGATGTTTAAATTAGTTTTCCCTCCAAACGCTGGTGTTTAAACGCTAAGCAGCGGTAACCCCCTGCAGGCCGTCTTTTTCATAGCACTTCATTAATTGCAGCCGTTCTGTCAACACTCGCGTGTTTGAACGCAGCGTTTTTATCGACCACAGAATTATAGTGTTCACTCAGGTCGCTGGGCCTCCACACAGCAGAGGCGTAATGAGCGAGCACGGCTAATAAGCAGCTTGCTGCATCCTGCTGTCTGGAACCGAGTGGGCTGCACAGGGCCTGCCGGAGAACGGGTCCTGATTGCGTCGCCCCAGGAGACAGTTCAGGTATCGGCTCACGAGTGACGAGGCTTTGATATCAAAAAATGGTGCAAGATGAAGACTGCTCTCTAATCTCACAGCTCCGTCTTGCTCTCCTTCTCTGGCAGGAGGCGGTGGTACTTTTGAATCAGAGATATCATGCTATTAATCATCGAAAGTGACGGGTCAGGTCCTTGAGGCCTGTTTCTATAGTAACCGCTCATTTCCTGTGACTTGATGGAACCATTAATATGGTAAGTTTTAATAAGGTTTCTGGAACTGTTTCTGGAAGGAGTCTCCAGTGTCAGAGCTTTTACACCAAGAAACACTGTAGTATTGGTCCGAGGGATCTCAGAGCGTCACAGTTTATACGGTTAGATGTGAGAAAGTCACAGTTCCAATATCTTTGAAAATACACCTCTGCTGCGCTATACATCTCACTTTCCAAAGAAAGCGGCTATCTAAGATTAGCCAGCCAGCAGTGTTTGTTTTACAGACTCTTCACTTCAACTGATCCCTGAAGACTCCACCTTTGCGTCTTGTAATCACACACACACACACACACCTGCACAAGAGACTGAGGCTCGGTATTAATCACGTTCATCTCCGGCAGTGTGGCCTGCTCTGAGCCTCGGTGTCCTGAGCTCGGGCCTCACTGTAGCGTCCTCAGATAAATGAAACTCTGTTTAATGACCCAGTTTTTGAGTCTCATTATTGCAGAAAAAGTGATTTCCAGAGCAGCTTACATAAGACACACATACAGTATGAGGTTTGTTTGAGGATATTTACGAAAGTGCAACTGCAGCAATAATGAGGCTGAATAAACATATTTGTGTCTAATTAACATTGGAGGGTTGAATAAACAATCTGAGGGTTTTCACCTTCGGGCCATTAAGAAAATGATTTCCTATTTACTCAGAGCATCTTTTTTTTATTCTAATGTTTAGCTTATTATTTCTTTACATCAGGGATACTTTATGTAAATGATCATGATTAAAATGCAGCTTCAGTGTTCTTGCTCTCATCATGTCTGAGTGATTTTTTTTTTTTTTCATGCCAAAATAACTGGCACTGAATCCCCACCTACATGCATACAGACATTTCCATGAGCAAAGCTTTTGAGCCCTTGAAATAAGCATCATTTTTAATCTGATTTCTGTTTCTATGATGTAGTCCCCGACTTACGAACATTCGAGTTACGGATTTTCCGCCGATACAAACAGACTAACATTTTGAACAAATCACAGAAGTAGCTCCAGATGCCAATATTTACAGTTATATACAGTGTTTTCGGCATGTAAGTGAACGTATAAAATCCCCAAATTCCGGTATATACTGTAGTATGTGTGCATGTGTGTGTGAGGGAGAAAATATCCTGCCTCAGCGGTTTCACTGAATCAGTCCGGGAGCACGATGATAGAAACTGTCTGTCCTGTAAAGCTGTCCTGATTGGAGAATAATCTTAATTTGGGGGAAAATCCTCCACAAAACAGAGTTCACAGTCCAATACAGTGAAAAACAGCTGATAGTCTGGTGTCTGGGATTCCCCTCACGATTTAAAGGTGTTATTTAAAGTTCTCAGTAACTAGATTTATCATTCATGACAACTGTAGGGTGGCGAAAATGTAACGTAACTTTTTGGCTAAAATGACATTTTAAGCCAAAAAAAAAAAAAACAACCTCTATAATGAGGGGTGGGGCTGATTTGAGTGTTGGCTGCATTGCAGGTGTCAAACCGCTAGCTGTCTGTCCTGTGAAGCTACGCATTATTTCAGCTAACCTAGGGTAAGCTAGGGTATGGATAAGCAAGTTCAGTCGAATTTTAACACATAGGTTAACATTTGGCACCTTAGCATTTTAGCTAAGCTCGCTAGATTGTGGTAACTGAGGTAGGTATCCAGATAGAACTGCTTTTTTGGCCCAACGTCAGCAGAATTATAGTAACTTGTGTCAGCGCTCCGATGTCGGGCCAAACTTGGGCAAACAGCAGTGCATATGTTGAGCCTACGTTGGCATCAGTGGTGATGTCATTTTGTCCATTGGGACATTGTTGGCCTATTGGTGGGGCCAAAGATAGATTGGCCCGACATCGGTTCAGTAGATAATGACAAGGTTGAAAATTGGAAATGAAATTACATTGCTTTAGCTTTGCGCAGCAGCCTCTCTCAATGATGTCATCACATCAGGAGCTCATATGAGGCTTACAGTGCATAAATAACATTAAAAGAACTATATGTTGAACTCAGTGGACCCTAACGAACACCAACATTTTTTACATTTATTTTCTTATGTTTTCTAAAATGATTCATATTAAACTCATTGTACTATGTGCTCAACTGTGAACCCTGTCAAACAGGTCTCTAGATGGCGCTCATCGCTGCGAGGAACCTAAAACCCCACAGAGGCCAGGTGCTGTTCATTACAGTAGGTTCTGCAGCCAAGCTAAAACACAAGCTAACGTGCTGTGCCTCTTTGCTCCTAGAACTACAGGTGGGTTTATACTCCTCCAAATCAGATGTAAACACCCCTGAGTAAGACGTAAGAGTGTTGAGAATCTGCGGTAGTGACATGAAAGCATGAGTTGTGCTGTAATGTGGTGAGAAAGATGTTTAGCTGTGAATATTATGCTAGGCTAATCTACCTGTTGCCAGTGAATACAGTAGCATACAGAGCCATAGCCAGGTTAGAAGCGTAGGGATTGTTGCCATAGTAACGGCAGAAATGTTAAAGGGTTAATGTACAGATTGTTTTGCTTTAGGGCTGCATTTTTGTATGTTTATCGGATATACTGATAAATATGTGTGCTGTAAGACTGGAACTGTTGTTGCACTGAGTTGAGCCAAATGTGGAAAATGTTTGTTTTTCTCATCAGCTTGCTGGTTAAAAAGGAATATTTCAAAGAACATTTTAATGTACAATCTCCCATCTTTTCTGTATTTACACAAGACTAGAGTCACAGTTCTCCAAAGATGCTGTAATGTTGATGATGATGATGATGATGATGATGATGAAGAAGAAGAACGGCTGAGCTACGGTGACCACGCTGATGGTGAAGGTACCAAGGAGAATAATGATGAGGAAGATGCAGAGCCGATGCTGGGCGATGGGTACGTTGTTTGTATGCATTTATTTTTCATCCACCTTGCTGAGAGAAAAAGTGTTTATCATCATAATGGTTACGTATATTTTCAGAGTTTGTAATAAGTTTATCACAAATAAAATTAATAAATTAATAAATTCCTGGAGATATGTTTTTTTTTTTTTCTTATTATTGGCAATGGTGAAAAGAGTCTAATTTAATTTCCAATTTCCAACTTTGCCATTATCTACTGAACCAACATTGGGCTCAACCTATATGTGGCCCCACCAATGAGCCAACGTTGGGCCAATGGACAAAATGACATTGGGCCAACCACTGATGACCGTTGGACCCGCTGGCCCGGCGTTGGTCCTTCAGCAGTGCGCAATCTGGGTCGGTGTGAATAAAACCAACAGGTAGGGTCAGTTTGCTCCTGCCAAGATGGCAATGACCAAAGCGCCCAAAAACCGCTCCTCACGCGTCACTTAGAGTTTGTCCCGGTCTTTTCATAAAGTTTGCGGCTGTGAATTGAGAATTAGAGAAGAAAAATTATAAACGAAGAAATTACTGAAGGTTCCACGTCTAAGAGTGACAAACAAACAAATCTATCTGCAATCATACGCGAGGGGCCGTTAACTTAAACTCTGCTAGCGTTAGCATTGTGCCGCTCTTTAGCTCGGCTTAGCAGTCTAGAGTCCATCTGGCGTCCAGCGCTGAGCTCCGTTATTGACTTCACTTCACTCAGAAACAGGACAATGAAAACACCTCGATCGACACCGTGGCGTAAAGTCGACTCAGAATCAGTGTGTGTGTGTGTGTGTGTGTGTGTGTGAGACGTCGAGTGTTTACTCGCTCAGACACACCGACACGCCACTCAATAAAAGCAATCACACCTCAGCAATTAGAAATAAAAATCAACAAACTGCCTTTAATGACGCATTGATTGATTTATTTGTGCTTTTTAAAATTTAAAGCTCAGAGCGTTTAATCAGCCCGCAGCAGCAGCTCCATCATCTCTGTCACCTCTTGGCCCAGATTTAATGTAATTCAAGCGTTCATGGACTTTTACAAAACACTCCGAGTGGGGATTAAAGTTTATTAATACATACAGAAGAAAAACCTCCTGAGACCTGATGAGGGCGGAACCTCGAGCCTCCAGCCTGGGATTCGCCTGGGACCGACATGCCCGTGTCTAATTAGGTCACATTTTAATCATGTATATTTAATCAGGTAAAATCAATCAGTGAATTGAGACAATTAGTTTAGTTTTAAGTTGATATTGTGACGTCATAAGTGACGGAATTTAATATTGAATAAAATTTTCAGCGCTTGAGAAATCGTCCTAAAACACTCGCTCTTTACAGCTGCTTAGGAAATCTCTTAAAATAGACGGATTGAAGGAGAACCTTGTGCTAATTAATGACATAGTGGAAGAAGAAAAAAAAGAGTCAGCTCGGTATCACTGAAGAGAAAGAAGAGGATGGCGGGAAAAGCTCGGAGGAGTCGCTCTGCTCGTTTACAGTGAGTGAAAGAAAGCTTATTGCAGAGAAGGACTTGAGATATACACAACACACACACACACACACACACACACACACACACACACACACACACATCGACACTTTGTTCTGCATTTTCAGGACTGCTGGAGAAATATTAATCCATGCAAATGAAATGACTCATTACAGACATTCGCTTTCTTTCCTATGGAAGTGAAGAGTGTAAGACTTCTAACATCATCCACGCACTTCTGCTTTCATGAAGTATGCAAATGTGTGCGTGTTTAATTAGACGAGTGTCATTTGCATAAATATGCATTCGTTTTACAATACGAGTCAGATTGGCGCGGTGCCAGAAGATAAGGTTCATTAGAATCTCGATTGTTTTCTCTTCATCTGTAAGGTTCCGCCTGTGATTCGCTCGACTTTCTTAACATGACAGATGCACGGCTGTGGCAGCGCCCTCTCCTGGTGATCAGGCGCACGTGTTTACTCCATTACACCCAGTTTACTGAGTGTGTGTGTGTGTGTGTGTGTGTGTGTGTGTGTGTGTGTGGGTGTGTGTGATGGTTGTGTGAAGTGGCTTCAAATGGCCTCTGAACGTTGCTTCAAGTAAAGAACTTTGCAAAAGTTTTGACCCCCTCCGCATTTCATTTATATTAAACAGACTTGAATGATGTAGATTAAAGTGAAATAACCAGTAACGGGTGTTTTACTGCCACTGGCTCCAAATGAAGGTTACAATTACGTTGCTTTGATGTTGTATTGGCGACGTGGCATGTTGGCGGTTTATTCGATGCAATCTGAACATTACATTATCAAAGACATTGCAACTTTCGAGAGCAAATCGAGTATCACCACAAAAATTTGTGAGAACCGTATCACAGCTCGTCCAGCGTTAACCTTCCCGCCGGGACGGTGGACATGAAGGTTCTCGGGGTTTCTTCTGCCCTTCTGCTCCTCATCTCCCCTGGTGTTTAGTTTACTCGCACTCGCGTTATTATCAGATTTCGGAGTAGAAAATTTAACGTTATTGTGTATGAATGATTCTCGATGCTCGTTTTCTCATTGAGGCTTCGTGCTACCCTTCTCTAATTCTCTATTTTTCTTTGTCACTACGCCCCCTCCACCCCTCCACCCCTCCCCCCCTCCCCCCTCCCCCCCTCTCTCTCTGTCTCCCGCGGTTCGGTATCTCAGGCTGATAAACCGGAGGTGACGTGTGTGACGTGTGCTGAAGGCTGCAGGCTGCGGTCGGGGTCAAGCTCGGGTTAAACACTCGTCTGCTTCCCATCTGTCTGCTCTTTCACTTTCAGGGTGAAGCCGAGATCGAGTTCAGGGAGTCAGACACCGAAAAACGAGATGGGCGACGCCCAGAATCGGCGCTGGAGGTAAAACCGGGGCGTCTCGGTAAATGATAAATTGGGGGTAACGAAGATCTTTCTTCATGTCTCTGATCTTCAGGGTCATTAAACACCGGACTGGAGCGCACGTGTGTATTTAATGTCGTATTTATTTACACATCTAGCAAACAGTGTTCAGGCATACTACAGTGTACAGTAAACTCTGTTAAGGACGGACTGTGTATAATGATGTATAACAGCATGCACTGGCTGACTTCACGCTTTTTCTATTTAATGTTTAATTTAACTGAGGAGGAGGAAGAGGAGGAGGAGGAAGAGGAGGAGGAAGAGGCTCTTGCAGTGATTTAATATGAAGTGTGAGGACGACGTCATTTTTGCCCTCTCACGTCAGTGCTGCTCTTTCTGTGTGTGTGTGTGTGTGTGTGTGTGTGTGTGTGTGTGTGTGTGTGTGTGTGTGTGTGTGTGTGTAAGAGAGAGACTCCCACATCTTCACAACTTCACACTTCTGATGTTTCAGGAATGTTTTGTCTCGAAGGGCAAAACAACACAAGCCGACCGACTCCATCGTCCATGCATGTTTTTTTTTTGTTTTTTGTTGTTTTTTTTAAACATTTGCTCCAGTTATATTATATTTTTACGTTGGTGTGTTCCACCTCCTGTGTGTTTCCCATTAGGGTTTGTAATAAGCCTGAAGCCCGGACTCTTTGTCTGCGACGCCGCGCCGAGGTCTTTCCCTCTCTAATCCCCTCTTCAGGCCGCACATTAACGAGCTCGCCGCGTCATGTCCACACGCGCTTCATCCTAATCCTGTACGGATTCCTGCGTTTCATTGTGAGTCAGGAAGAAAGAAGGTGAATCGGGCCAACCTGCTGAAGCGAGACTGCTGATGACGTTCTTTAAGTGACTCTCACGCACGCGCGCCCTCTGTGGTCTCGTCTCGCATCAGCTCGTCTTTTGTCAGGTGGATAAAAACCCTTCCGGTGAAACGCTAAAGATAACCCGCTAGCTCGGCTCTTCCATTGTCTCCCAATTATCAATAATGTGTCAATAATATGCAGAAAACTATTCTTCATCATTTTTCTATTTACCGACAGCTTGCATCGCTGCCACCTGCTGTATCGGAGGGTAAGCAGCACGCGCAAGTGTAGCATCGCTAATGTGAACGCTGGGAATTGGGTGACGCCAGGGCAAGTGTTTTCCGGTAGGTGTAAACAAATCGTGCCTGTTAAAATATTTAGTATCCGTGTGTGTACAGCGGTACCTTGGCATACGAATGCTGCTCTGCCTTAATGGTGACCATTGTACTTACCCCCAACAATACCCCCCCCCCCCCCCCCCCACCGCCATTTCAAATTACTCCTCTGCAAGCTGATATCTGGTTCACATTGAACTTAACTGTCCTCTGTCCTTTAATGTAAACTTCAAGCACATCACTAGTGACCTGAAGTCTGTGGAACTGTTAGTCGTTCACACTGCGGCGCGCGTCACTCGGTCTGAGAGAGGGAGATTCACGGTGCGACCTCACGTCACCGCGGCGCTGCCCGTGGTGGGAAAAACTCGGTAAACACTGCCAGTGTGATTCTGCCTCGAAAGGACAAAAACACTGCGACGCTGTTTTCACTTCCTGCGAGACCGCGAGGAAAACGAGTGTGAAACACACCGGCTGCAGATCTGGACCGAGACAGATTGGAAACTTCAGCACCGGTGAATATTCAAAGCTACTTTATGTATAGGGAACACGCGCACACACACACACACACACACACACACACACACACACACACACACATTGCCTGGCCTACAGGGCTATATGGATGACTTAACACACTTGAGTAAATTTAGTCTCCTAATGTGTTATTTCTAAGCTACACACAGATTTAATCACGTCTCATTACCATCTGCACTCCTGAGTAATTGGAATATACAATAGAAATACCAGAATAATTAACTCAAATTAATATGTTGATTACAATGAATGGCTAATTCTCTCTCTCTCTCTCTCTCTCTCTCCCAATCTGCCATAACATTATGCCCCATAGGTCCCCTTTTTGCCAATCAGACAGTGATGCACTGTGTGTTCTCACTCCATTTTATCCAAACCAGCGAGGAACAGACAGCAATTTTGGCTACAATAGCTCTTCTATTAGCTCGGACTACACGGGTCAGTCTGAACCCTGAGGTGCATCAACGAGCCTTGGCCGCCCATGACCCTGTCCTTTTCTTTCCTTGGATCACCTTTGGTCAGACCAGGAACATCCTCTGACCCGGTAGTCTAGACATCACAGTTTCACTCTTCTGCAGAAGCTACAGTTACATTATCTTGGGTGGGATATTATATCAGGCAATCTTTTTTTTTTTTTTTTTTTTCCCCCCTGAAGTTGATGTGTTAGAAGAAAAAAAAGCATGGGCAGAGGTGAGGATTTAAGTGACTTTGACAAGCGCCAAATAGTAATGTCTGCACCTACATGACCGGCTCAGAGCAGCTCCACGACTGCAACCTCTTGTGCGATGTTCCCGCTGATCAGCGTCTCCCAAAAGTTCTCCAAGCAAGGGAAAGCCGCTGGACCAGGGATGAAGTCATCATGATTCAGGTGTGGATTGAACGAGTGGTGAAGTTGTAGTTGCCAGGATTCATCAGACTGGTGTTGTGACCGAGAGGTTCAGGGAGCAGTGAGACGTCGAGTCCAGACTCGAACCCGATCGAGAATCTCTGGGACGTGCCGGAGAAGGTTTGACGCTGTGGTCCGACTCTCCCATCATCAGTACAAGATCTTGGAAAGAAATGAATGAGACTCTGGGTGGAAATAAATGTTTTGATGATTTGATTGCGTGAGCCTGGTGATCTGATGCCACGCTGCAGACATGGCTTAATCAGTGTCGAGTTAAATGATCTTCATTGCTTTGGCTAATTATGCTAGAACCTTACTGTACATTTTTTGCAGTGGAGACGTTATTCCCATCATCACCACTGAAATGAACTCCTGACTACAGTAGATGTGATGCTTGTTTTCCAGATACAGAACATAGAGAAGAGTCCGTGTAGTGGAAGCCCAGTTATAAAAGCAGGACGTTAGACATGAAGTTCGCAGGTCGGAGCGCAGCCATGCAGCCTCGGTTATACAGCGCTGGAAGAACAACCAGCACTCTCTCTCTCTCACACACACACTCACACACACACACACACACACACACACACTAACCACGCCTTAAGGACCTCAGACATTCCTCGTCAATCACACTAATTTAACATCCTTCACGTTTAAGCTGGATGTAACATTATACTACACAGAAAAACACAGTCTTATTAAGCTGCTAACAACATTAACAGTATGGACGTCTGAAATGATGTTAGGAGTCTGTGAGCTAAATCCGTCTCGCCTAACGACGTTACTCGGCCTCCCAAACAGGAAACTGTCCGTTTCAAGCCTTGATGTGTTACCAAGGGCACAGATTACACAACGGACCTTAAACTCTCCGAAATAAACATCACAGCACCAGGTGACACCACGTTAGCGAAAAAATGCTATATTTTATGAAGATGTTTAACATGAAAGTGTTATGGGCGATGATGTCAGAGGTGTAATAAAGTGTATATGAATGTTACAACGTGAGATAAAATACCTGCGCTTCAGCGGCCGGTCAGTAGGGCGCGCAGGGGCGTCGCCCCCATAAAGTTGGGCAGAGAAGAATGCTACTTCAACATGTAATCATTTAACATGATAAAGATTTATTTTAATAATGAAATTAAGTCCTTTAGCCACAATATTCCGCTGTATTTATTAATATAATTAATTTGCAATTAAAAAAACATTTGTGTTGGTGCACGCGGGCCGCCGGACAAACCCGCGTCTATGTAGACACGTAAATCTTTGAAAAGCATGTGACCTGAGGCTGAGCTCTGATTGGATTTTGTCAAATCATCCTTGGGGCGGAGCTCTGTGCGCCCTGAACCCGCCCACTTTTGTTCTTAGCGAATCAATATTGTTTTTAAATATTTGGACCATGTGATTCTCAGCCAGTCTTTTCCAGCACTTCTTATGGCGAGCGGAGCTGCTGACTGGATGTGAGTCAGGACTTTATTTTATACGAGTAGTAATGATGCGCTGTCACCTGATAAACGACTATTTATAGGAGAGTATTAAAAGTTTAATTTTCATTTTGTTTGCGCCCCCCAAAAGAATTTTTGCACCGACCGCCGCTGCTGTGCATGAAATATCTCGATCCCAATCAAACACGCCTGCTTCAGTTTTATTCTGGATTATTTGCGATGCTGTACTTATAATCTAGTAGTCTTGGTGTAGTCGAATTGATCAGCTTTAGCTTTGTGTCCTTGAACCATTTCCTTGGACAGAACCATACACTGGACTTCACCTCTTAACCCCAACCGAAGACTTTTCACTCTCTCAAATATTATTAAAATTTCCCCTAAACCCTTAACTGTTAACCCAAACTCTTTCCCCTACCCTCAAGTCAAGTCGGCTTTTATTGTCATTTCAGCCACATACAAATCCAGTTCCTCTGAAAAAAAAAAAACGTTCTTGTGCAAATAGCAGCAGTAAATATTGTGCAAATCACAATTCTCCGGGTTGCTGTGGATGATCGCTTATTTCAATCATACATTTAATCCTCAGTGTGTGCTTTATCCTGGTGATCAGGGTCAGAGGTCACACACAAGCACACTTGTTTATTGAGCCATAAACGTCTCCATGCCAACAGGAGACGCTAAATTTAAGCTACTGTCATGAAACTAATGTAGAAACTAGCTAGCTAGCTCCAGTAGGTCACTGAGGAGTTGCCTGGAGTGGACGCTTGACTAGCTAACGTGGTTAACGTGGTTTTATTTGCTAAGCTGAATTCTGAAACATTTCACGTCGGAGTTTTAACCGCACAGAAACGATACGAACTATACGACCAGCAGGCGCTGCAGGCTAGCTCACCGCTCCGCTTCATTCATCCACTGACGGGACGTTAAGTCGTAGCGATCTCCTTCTCAAAGCGTTAGCTTAGCCGAATAGCACGCCCTGTCGTGTTTTTACTGCTGGTCTGCAATAATAAGCTCAAGACAAACGAGCTAACACAAACCTCAATCCTAAATAAAGCCTTTTGATTCTTTCCGTCACGTTATAACTCATTAGCTTCAGGATGCTAGGCTAGGCTAGCTGGGTCTGTTCGTTGAGAGAGAGAGAGAGAGAGAGAGAGAGAGAGAGAGAGAGAGAGAGAGAGAGTTAGCTAACGTAGGAGCGCTTCGACAGTCGGAGTGAAGCCAGTGTGCTTTAATGAGCGAGGCGGTGGTGTGTGTGTGTGTGTGTGTGTGTGTGTGTGTGTGTGTGTGCATGCTTCAGTCGCCGTGAAGGAGCGGGTTGTGCCCAAATCACACACTGATACTTTGAAGTCAGAGTCGTGTGTTAATTACCAGATGGTGCTCATCGTGTACAATGTGTTTATATGTATAATTAATAACACACACACACACACACACACACACACACTGATTCCTAATAGTAATAGTATTAATCATGCTCTGATTTCTGGTTGGTCGGAAGGTGTTGAATGTTCACCACAGCAGTGCAGGTGTAGATGGTTTCAGTAGTAGCGAGTCCTCCATGGCCACGTGTGCAGAGGCGATACGATGGAGTTTTGACGGAAGGAGTCTCCAGTGCCAGTTTTCTGACGTCTCCAGGACGGAAGAGTTTGCGCTTATCCTTCTCCACACTCTTTTCAGTACCGTGATGAGCTGCGATTTTGCAATGTTTCTAACGTAAGCGAGAACTGGACGTGACCGGTTTCTGAGATGTTCTGTAGCTTTAGACGTGCCTGCAGTGTAGGGAGATGTTTGCAGTGTAAGAGGAAGTCGAGCCACATCACACCACGCTTTTTTTGGAATATATTGCTAGAACTGCAATCAGAATCTCCAACCAGATGAGCTCCAGCGAGAACTTCTCCAACCTCCATATGGAGTGAGCGCAGAACGCCTCAACTACTGTATGTGATCTATTACACACCGCGCGTGTGTGTGTGCGTGTGTGTGTGCGTGTGTGTGTGTGTGTGTGTGTGTTAGTCCTGTATGACCCCTGAGCCAGCGACGTCCAACAGTACTTGCACACTCGCACACTTTGCATTACTGGACCTCATGCATTATTCATCAGGATGTTCATTTGAGAGTAAGTAGGAGCTGCTGTCGTCTGTCTCATGACTTTGTGTTTATACACACGGAGGAACGGCGGAGCTCCAGACAGGCGATCAAGTACTGTGTACACACACTTCCTGAATTATTTCATCATCCTGTGTTTCTGAAGGGGCGGCACATGGGTGGAGTGATTATCACCGTCGCCCTGCACCTCCAGGGTCCGGGTTCGATTCCCGGCCAGGTTCGAATCCTGTCTCTGTGCGCATGAGTGAGTTTTCATATTCGTCCTCTGGTTTGCTTCCAAAGACCTGCAGGTTAGGCTAATTGGTGTTCCATAGTGTGTGTGAGTGAGTGTGTGTGTGTGTGTGTGTGTGCCCTACGATTGATTGGCACCCTGTCCAGGCTGTACCCCACCTAAGCGTGCCCTAAGCGTCCTGGAGTCGGCTCCGCCCCCGAGACCCTGAACACAGGGTGAAGTGGTACAGACGTGAGTGAGTGAGTGTTTCTGAAGTGAGCCTTCATCACACAAATCTTCTGAGGACTCAGTTTATCGCTTCAGCAGTGTGTTTTATTCCTCTTTTTGTTTTTGTTCAGTAAAGAAAAGGCAAAAATGACAATTTGCTATTTATTACACAAAGAATTGTACATTTATAGTTGCATGTTGCGAAACATCTCCAAATGTATATTTAATTGATTTGATTTATTATGTAATTATTATATCCACTGTGAACCTTCTTACACTCATCATCGTCATCATCATCATCATCATCATCATCATCATCACTTTTGAAGTGACTAATGAAGCAGTGTGAGTGTGGAGGTTGTGTGTGTTCCATGAGAAGAGCAGAAACAGGAAGAGGAAATAAACCCCGAGTGTGTAATCACATTGCTGCGAACAAACACACTGAGATCAGACACACAGCTTCACCGGCTTTAACTCTGACTATTCTCTCTCTCTCACACACACACACACACACACACTCTCTCTCTTTCTCTGATGATGGTTCGGCTCATATAAAAACTAGATCATGGCCTAACCTGAGGACAGCGAGAGGAAACCTGTCATATGACCATGTTGCCATGGGAACTGACTGGGAATTTCTCGGCCAGTTGCTCTGAGGTTTCTCTCCCCTCACAGCTGAGTCTCTGTCCACTCGGGTCTGATCCGTCCATTCTGTCTCCCTTGTTTGATTTGTCTAGTAAGTCCTCTCTGTCCAATCTGTCTGATCTGTTCCCTCTCTCGTTTGTCCACTCTGTTTAATCCGTCCACTCAGGTCCAATCTGTTTGATCTGCCAACTCTTTCTGATCTGTCCATTCTGTCTGATTTCACTTTGTTTTATTGTCTACTAAGTCCACCCATATCTTTTCAATAAGTCCACTCTGTCTTGTCTGGCCAGAATGTGCCCTCTGTCTAAGTTGTCCACTCTCGCCAGGCTGTCCTCTTTGTCCTCTCTTATTTATACTATTTATCTGATTTGTCCACTCTGTGTGATCTGTCTGTTGTCTAATTTGTCCACTTTGTCCGATTTCTCTCAATTTCTTCTCAATTGTTCACTCTGTGTGATCTGTCCACACAGTTTGACCGCTCTGTCCACTTTGTAGGTTCTGTTCTGTTCACTCTAATCAGACATATGTCCATTTTGTCCACTCTGTCTAATCTCTACACTCTTTCTGCTCTGTTAACTTTCTCCAATCTGTCTGATTTTTCCACTTTCTCTGATCTGTCCACACGGTCCACTTTGCTTTCTCCCATCTGTAAACTTTGTTCACTTTGTCCACTCTGCCATGTCTGCTTGTCCATTGTCTACACTTGGTATTACCTGTCCGATTTGACAACTTACTGTACACATTTGCACCACAATCTCATAGAAAATAATCATGAGCTCACTGTGTCTAGGAATCTGCAGTTTAATATCCAGTATCACTCTGTTACTCTCCGTCTGGGACCTGAGTTTAGTCAGGAGTGGTTTAAAGCAGAACTTACGGAAATAATGACCTTTATGATCCTAAGAACGCTTTAGGGTCCTCAGTAGAACATTGTTTCCTCCAAGCAGTGTGACGCATGAGCAGTGTGTGCATGAGCAGTGTGACGCATGAGCAGTGTGTGCATGAGCAGTGTGTGCATGAGCAGTGTGTGCATGAGCAGTGTGTGCATGAGCAGTGTGACGCATGAGCAGTGTGTGCATGAGCAGTGTGTGCATGAGCAGTGTGATGCATGAGCAGTGTGACGCATGAGCAGTGTGTGCATGAGCAGTGTGGTGCATGAGCAGTGTGTGCATGAGCAGTGTGTGCATGAGCAGTGTGTGCATGAGCAGTGTGATGCATGAGCAGTGTGATGCATGAGCAGTGTGTGCATGAGCAGTGTGATGCATGAGCAGTGTGTGCATGAGCAGTGTGACGCATGAGCAGTGTGACGCATGAGCAGTGTGTGCATGAGCAGTGTGTGCATGAGCAGTGTGTGCATGAGCAGTGTGTGCATGAGCAGTGTGTGCATGAGCAGTGTGTGCATGAGCAGTGTGTGCATTAGTTCACAAGAAAATAAATAACTGAAAGTTTAAGGACTAAACGGAACATTTATACAATTTTTCATCAGTTTGTACTCAATGGAAATGATTTAAAGGTTTCAAGTAGAACTTTACAACGGGAAAAGGATTCCAGAGTGTGAAAAAGTAATTCCTCCATCAATCCTCAAGATCTCTATGACAACATGGACTTAAAGCCTTAAATATTGAAGTGGTTGATGTGAGAGGTTATGAGGGGTTGTTTAATTTATATAGTCTCTTATCCAGGATCAGTCTCCTAATCAGAAACCATAAAACCTTTAATCTCTGATATTTCCCTGCAGCTGCTGTTACCATGGTGACGGTGACTAGGGCTTCAACACTGAAAAGTGGAGTATACAACTACTACTACTACTACTACTACTACTAATAATAATAATAATAATAGCAATAATAATAATATACTGTATGTAAAAATGTATTATTACAACAAAAAGAAAAAGCGTAAAGGTTGTACAGAATGAAATTTGTTGTTGAGAAAATATGGAAAATAAGTAAAATATGACTAAACTTGTGCAGTACTAAAGGTTAGCATGATATTCGGTACAACAGAACGGCCTCGAGTGTGATATGGCTTTTATACACCAGCTGTACAAACACAATTTATTATCAACAGATTAGGATTTGTTTCTTTATTTAACCAGTTATTCTGCTCCGCCCACACAGATCCTTCAACGCCTGCAGAACTAACTAACTGCGACTGTGCCGGAGCTTAGCGAGCTACAGTTAGTGTACTTAACATGGGTGAAAGGTGTGTTCAACTCATAGCGGTACTCTGTAGGCGACAGGTGATGAGAATAAACCATGGAGGTGGAGGACAGTCCTGAGAAACTCACCAGATTTACTGCAGATTTACACTGATTACACTTTGGAACAGCAGCTCAGTTCAATGGCACTACTTGGAGTGTGGAACAAGGGATTGTACACCCTACATAGTGCACTTGATCAGGAGTTAGAGACGGGTTTTGGATTCAGCCTCGTGTTAGAACCTAGTAGCCTTGTAGCCATAAATAAAGGAGCAGTGACGGTTCAGAGGAGATTCAGAAGGACGTAAAAGTGATTAGTGCAGAGACGTGAGGCGTGTTGTTTAAGAGACATAACGTTATCAGATGTGTGTTGTTGCTGAAAGTGCTTCTGTGACTGGGTGTGAATGTGGGCGTGGTCAGGCAGCTGCTCTCTCCTCAGTACTGCGGACCGTACAGACCCACTCTCACCCACGCCGAGACACACAGTCAGTGTCAGTAACCGCTGGACAACACCCGGGACACGTCCAGTCACACGGACAGTTAGTGTCATTAACCACTGGGACAACACCCGGGACACGCCAAGTCACACACACAGTTAGTGTCAGTAACCGCTGGACAACACCCGGGACACGCCCAGTCACACACACAGTTACAGTTAGTGTCATTAACCACTGGGACAACACCCGGGACACGCCCAGTCACACACACAGTTAGTGTCATTAACCACTGGGACAACACCCGGGACACGCCCAGTCACACGGACAGTTAGTGTCATTAACCACTGGGACAACACCCAGGACACGCCCAGTCACACGGACAGTTAGTGTCATTAACCACTGGGACAACACCCGGGACACGCCCAGTCACACACACAGTTAGTGTCATTAACCACTGGGACAACACCCGGGACACGCCCAGTCACACACACAGTTAGTGTCATTAACCACTGGGACAACACCCGGGACACGCCCAGTCACACACACAGTTAGTGTCATTAACCACTGGGACAACACCCGGGACACGCCCAGTCACACACACAGTTAGTGTCATTAACCACTGGGACAACACCCGGGACACGCCCAGTCACACGGACAGTTAGTGTCATTAACCACTGGGACAACACCCGGGACACGCCCAGTCACACACACAGTTAGTGTCATTAACCACTGGGACAACACCCGGGACACGCCCAGTCACACACACAGTTAGTGTCATTAACCACTGGGACAACACCCGGGACACGCCCAGTCACACACACAGTTAGTGTCATTAACCACTGGGACAACACCCGGGACACGCCCAGTCACACGGACAGTTACATGTCTCAATGCTTTTACTGTCTATCATCATCACTCATGGTATAACGCCTCTCGTCCTATCAGATCACTCGTGTGGAACTGACTGTTGTATAATACAGCATAAAACGCTGGTTGCTACGCAGCTACTTGAATACAGCACTGTAGTTAGCTAAGATTAGCATTCATCTGTAGTGCTAGCTTATACAGCCACAACAATTTGCCAGATAAACTAATTAAAGTTACATAAGAAACTGTTACATTGTGTTATTGAAATGTTTTTAAACCTGTAGTTATTGGCTGGTTTAATATGACTTAAGCAGCGCCCTTGTTGGCTGGATGAGTTATAGATTTTCTAAAGCATGAACACAAAAGGGCTGATCAATACGTCAGGACTCGAACACTGGACCTGAATTTGAGTGAGTCAGACTGTTAGAGGATCTGAAGGTGTTTGAGGCTTTAAAAGAATTTTAAAATGAGTTAGAGAAGCAGAAGGTTAATGTAGTGATGCCATGACGCGTCTAATTACAGGAAAGGGAGGGTGAGATTTGGCGAGCGCTCCTACAGGAACTCAGCGCTCCCAAGTCCAACAAATGCGAACCTACTGAATACAATTCGAGTCTCGTATCTCAGCTGTGGAGTGTGACGCTGAACTTCCACGGCTTTGTTTATCTTCACCTCTCCAACATACACTTGTAAGGGGTTAGCTTAAAAAAATGGACTTTCTCTAATTTCCCCCAAATGTACACTGTACGTTTCGGAGATCGAGACGAACACAGGAGACTCTTTGCTTCATCCGATTTGCCTCCAAAGCTGAGCTCTGACCATCCACACTCGGCCAGGAAAGTTGCAAAACATGCATAAGAATAAATATTTAATACAATTGATAGCTGATATTAAATAAGCAATAGGTCTCTGTCTGGGAAGTTTCCTTTATCAATAACAGAAGGATTCGACTAGAGTACAGTACAACACTAACAAAGGGGAAAGTGCAATAGTAACTCTGTTCTAGTTAATAATGAATCATATAAAATAAACACTCAAGGCATCAAGATTTTTTCTGTACTTTCTTCTGCATTTTTTTTTTTTGATACCTAGCCTACTAGGTTTAATTATTTATTTGATTATTGTAACAGGTGTTTATGGTGTAGTACCCTTAAACAGCTGTCGCTGTTCTGTCTATCTCTACACGCAGAAACCCAACAGACTCGTACAGTAACAGACATGAACTGATCAAAGAGTTCTATCGTTTATATTGTTATACTGCCACAAACACAACTGCATGTTGAGTCATTCATCGTGACAAAACCGTGAGAGGTGGAGCTCTGGCGTTTTGCCAAATGGCACAGATTAAACCGTTTTTATCTGTTTTGATCTGAAATACAATAGTTTCTATCAAATTGTATTACTTTTTGCAATTATCCCTGCTAGAATAAAAAAAAATAATAATAAATCTCATTTTGCAATCAAACGCTTCATATTCTTCCTGAATATATTAAAACCTCATGTCTCAGCTTTGGAGTGCGATGGGAACACCAAACGTATACTGCTGGGTCTGTATTGACCTCTCTAAGAAAGGGTGTGAATTTCACGACCATTTTTAAACGTCACATGAACGATCTCTGCCGATCACGTTACCTCCAACTACACAACATTTATCGTCTTCTCCGGTCCCTCACCTCACTCACTCCTTATGGATTACTGGACATCACTTCTGACTGGCTTACCACTAAAACTCCTACATAAACTCCAACTTATCCAGACCCCTGCTGCTCGTATCATCACCCAATCGGCTCTAATTCGTCACATCAGCCGCAGCCTTCAACAACTCCACTGCCTCCCCGTCAAATACCGTATAGAGGTGAAAATTCTCCTCCGCACATTTAAAGCTCTCCATAAGCTCACTCCCCCTTACTGTACTTACTGTACGATGGCTCATTCCGCCTTCCTGCAGCTCTCACGCGCTCTCCGCTCTTCTTCATCAGGGCTCCTTGTTACGCCCCTGCCCGTCTCACCGCCATGAGCTCTAGACGCTTTGGTTGTCCTGCTCCTCTCCTCTGGAATTCCCTCCCCGGAAACATCCGTGTCACAGATTCTCCAAGCAAATTCAAAACTTAAGTGCCATTTATTCAGAAACACTTACTCCACATAGTGTAACGCAAAGCTCAAGTCATACTGGAAATGTCTTCTATCTCCATTTAAACCTCCTTCTGAGTCGTCATTTGCTTTTAAATGTCTTCAATCATGACAATCATGTCTCTTTCCATTTAATTTTTTATTTAATCTTCACTGCTCAATGTTATCTCTGTCATCAACGTTACCTTGTTTATTCTTGTTTGATCTGGAAGGCGATTATTAATCCTCTCTTTAATCACTGCTTTATCTCTTCTTACCAGAGGGCAAGAAATGAAATTTCCACCTATTTTGGATGTGGAAGGTTTCAGAATTGAGTTTAATTGTTCCGTTACGAGCGGACTTTCAGGGCTTGCTGTATCCCTAGTATTTTATAAGTGTTTCGTTTTATATAGTCTAATAGGATTCACTGTTGGCTTTCTATTCTGGCAGGTGTTTATGGCGCATTTAAAATGTTTCGTATGCAATAAAACCCAACACGAGGTTTTTTTTTTTTTTTTCGATTTTTAATAAAAAGTCATCACCATTTTATTGATAATGATGAGCATACGTAAACTGACTCAAAACAGCAGCAGCCTGATGTATCTGTTGTGACAAAACTGTGGGAGGTACGTTGGGCGGTCATGGGTTTACAAAACTGTACAAAAGTGATGACCCCAAGAGCGTTAACATTTACTGATGTCGGCTACAGTAGCGAATAACCGATCAATGATCATATCACAGTAGACACTCGCGTCATTCAGGATGTCCAGTAATTCATGTCATCACCACCACCTCCCCCCACCCTAAGACTACTGTTATTACATTGAATAACTGGCAGGTTTTTATGGTGTTTACAATTAAAAGCTGCAGTTGTTGTTATCTCTCAATCATGATAATCTAAATCATATAAATGATATTGTTTATACTGATTAACTTGGAGTCTATTGGTGCTGCTGCAGTTTCCCCAGCAGTCATGGGACTTCTGTGATGAGCTGCTGGCGTCAACTACTGAAGTGTTCAGGTGCTGATGAGGCTGTAAACACTTTGTGTATTTTAATGTTGTTGAACTTTTTGTAATTAAAGTGTTTTTGTGAAACAAGACTTAACAGATTTTCCTTGTTCGGTGACTCATTAGAGAAAGACAATCAAAGTTTGTTTTAGTTGATTTTTTCTTTTTTTTTATTTATTATTAAAAGCCTTGAACATATGATTGATAATAATTACATGCATGTGTACTGTATACTGCAACAAACACAACCACAACCTGATGTATCCATAGTGACAAAACTGTGGGAGATAAATAGTGCCGCAAAACATGACACTAAATTCCCTTTCGATTCTGGTGTATCTGAAGGTAATTATGCTTTTTAACACCGTAGACGTTAAAAGAAATGATACCCCAAGTGTGTTCAAAATTTTAAATGAATTTATTTCATTTTGCTGGTAAACCTTCATGTGAAAATGTACTGAATACATTAAGTCACAGATTTCAGCTTT
>QNUK01000146.1:112500-149116 GCA_013621035.1 Clarias magur | reverse complement strand
TTTTTTTTTTTTTTTTTTTCGATTTTTAATAAAAAGTCATCACCATTTTATTGATAATGATGAGCATACGTAAACTGACTCAAAACACAGCAGCAGCCTGATGTATCTGTTGTGACAAAACTGTGGGAGGTACA
The DNA here is from genome assembly GCA_013621035.1 of Clarias magur. Classification (NCBI taxonomy): domain Eukaryota; kingdom Metazoa; phylum Chordata; class Actinopteri; order Siluriformes; family Clariidae; genus Clarias; species Clarias magur. The sequence continues at coordinate 148,982 of QNUK01000146.1, read as the reverse complement.
GTGGGGTCATAGTGGTTTACAAAACTGTACAAAATCCATGCTGATGAAACCCAAAGAACGTTAACATCATATTACGATGTCGCGCTACAGTAGCGAATAACCGATCAATGATCATATCACAGTAGACACTCGCGTCATTCAGGATGTCCAGTAATTCATGTCATCACCACCACCCCCTCCCCCTCCCCCTAAGACTACTGTTATTACATTGAATAACTGGCAGGTTTTTATGGTGTTTTACAATTAAAAAGCTGCAGTTGTTGTTATGTCTCTCAATCATGATAATCTAAATCATATAAATGATATTGTTTATACTGATTAACTTGGAGTCTATTGGTGCTGCTGCAGTTTCCCCAGCAGTCATGGACTTCTGTGATGAGCTGCTGACGTCAACTACTGAAGTGTTCAAGGTGCTGATGAGGCTGTAAACACTTTGTGTATTTTAATGTTGTTGAACTTTTTTGTAATTAAAGTGTTTTTGTGTGAAACAAGACTTAACAGATTTTCCTTGTTCCGGTGACTCATTAGAGAAAGACAATCAAAGTTTGTTTTTAGTTGATTTTTTTCTTTTTTTTTATTTATTATTAAAGCCCAACGAACATATGATTGATAATGAATTGCATGTGTACTGTATACTGCAACAAACACAACCACAGCCTGATGTATCCATAGTGACAAAACTGTGGGAGAGAAATAAATAGTGCTTCGCAAAAACATGACACTAAATTCCCACTCGATTCTGGTGTAATACGAAGGTAATTATGCTTTTTAACACCCGAGACGCTAAAAGAAATGATACCCCAAAGTGTGTTCAAAACTGTTTAAATGAATTTATTTCATTTTGCTGGTAAACCCTTCATGTGAAAATGTACTGAATACATTAGAGTCACGGATTTCAGCTTTGGAATGTGATAGGATCGAGTTTTTTGCGTTTTTTAAAAATTTTTTATCAAAGCTTGTTCTTGATACTAGAGGATCAGAGCTCTCACATTGTGGTGACGCCATGGGATACTCAATTAGTCTTGGGTTTATAATGTGTGTGTAGCATTTGCTGTTGCCTGCACTGAGTCACCTTTCCAGAGACAGATGGTTGTCCAGGTTGCATTGACTAAAGCCTTAACTTTAGTTTCTAACGGCTTTAAAATGTTGAGTCTTCACAACTCCATAGCGTAAAGACACGCAGCGGAAAGGACGTGTTAACAACAAGCATCTCTGTTCAATTATTCATGTTGGCATTTATAACAGTGCTCTGTATTTACTTTTACTTCCTGCTCATCTAACCTTCTGTGAATTCACTGAAATTCAGTTTCGACTTGTACCTGATGTTCTTTTACTTGAAATAAAAAAATGCCCTCAGGTCACAGGTTACAGTCTAAATGAAAGATACACCATTAAACAAATGCTATTCAAAATGGACTTCCTTTTCATTTCCCTGACATGTTTAATGTCAAACAGCGTAGAGACAAATCCTACCATTGTATGTGAACATCCAAGAAGAGCGGCGTTTAGCTGTCCTTCCTACAGTACATGAACTGGATGTTCCCATGTACACTCACCTAAAGGATTATTAGGAACCTGTTCAATTTCTCATTAATGTGATTATCTAATCCACCAATCACATGGCAGTTGCTTCAATGCATTTAGGGGCGTGGTCCTGGTCAAGACAATCTCCTGAACTCCAAACTGAACGTCAGAATGGGAAAGAAAGAAAGGTGATTTAAGCAATTTTGAGCGTGACATGGTTGTTGGTGCCAGACGGGCCGGTCTGAGTATTTCACAATCTGCTCAGTTACTGGGATTTTCACGCACAACCATTTCTAGGGTTTACAAAGAATGGTGTGAAAAGGGAAAAACATCCAGTATGCGTCAGTCCTGTGGGCGAAAATGCCTTGTTGATGCTGGAGGTCAGAGGAGAATGGGCGACTGATTCGAGCTGATAGAAGAGCAACTTTGACTGAAATAACCACTCGTTACAACCGAGGTCTGCAGCAAAGCATTTGTGAAGCCACAACACGCACAACCTCGAGGCGGATGGGCTACAACAGCAGAAGACCCCACCGGGTACCACTCATCTCCACTACAAATAGGAAAAAGAGGCCACAATTTGCACGAGCTCACCAACATTGGACAGTTGAAGACTGGAAAAATGTCGCCTGGTCTGATGAGTCTCGATTTCTGTTGAGATTCAAATGGTAGAGTCAGAATTTGGCGTAAACAGAATGAGAACATGGATCCATCATGCCTTGTTACCACTGTGCAGGCTGCTGCTGGTGGTGGTGTAATGGTGTGGGGGATCTTGTCTTGGCACACTTTAGGCCCCTTAGTGCCAATTGGGCATCGTTTAAATGCCACGGCCTACCTGAGCATTGTTTCTGACCATGTCCATCCCTTCATGACCACCATGTACCCATCCTCTGATGGCTACTTCCAGCAGGATAATGCACCATGTCACAAAGCTCCAATCATTTCAGATTGGTTTCTTGAACATGACAATGAGTTCACTGTACTAAAATGGCCCCCGCAGTCACCAGATCTCGACCCAATAGAGCATCTTTGGGATGTGGTGGAACGGGAGCTTCGTGCCCTGGATGTGCATCCCACAAATCTCCATCAACTGCAAGATGCTCTCCTATCAATATGGGCCAACGTTTCTAAAGAACGCTTTCAGCACCTTGTTGAATCAAGGCCACGTAGAATTAAGGCAGTTCTGAAGGCGAAAGGGGGTCAAACACCGTATTAGTATCCTGTTCCTAATCATCCTTTAGGTGAGTGTATAACAAATAAAATAAAAATTTCAGACTTTAAGAAAAACTAGCAAATTGTGTTATTTTGCAAAACACAATACTTCCTGAACTTACATCCTGAATCTGCACACTGTTGGTTAAATGCAGCAATGAATGACAAACAAAAAGTAAAAACTGTATGGCTTCATTCTCTCCTGTGATCAGTGATGCAGGAATAGAAGCTAAGCAAAATACTGTGACTGACTATGAGGGAAATAAAATGAAAACCTAAAATGAGGCTTAGAGTCTTTTAGTTCCCCTGCAGTTTCCCCAGCAGTCATGGACTTCTATGAGAAGCTGCTGGCGTCAACTACTGAAGTGCTCGAAGTGTTAATGATGCTGTGAAATGACCTTTTTGAATAGTTTGTAATGTTTGTTTTTTTTATGAACATGAAAACCTCAACACTTTGTTGCTTGTTCCAGTTTAGTAACAGTGATTCAATCCAAAACCGCAATCAGAACATAGTTTGTTATATTTTGAATCAAACCTCAGGAATAACGTAATGATAATAAATTGAAGAATATTATAATATTATTATTGATAATAAGCTGATTCATCCATTTTGACAAAACTGTCGGAAGTGGAGCATTTTTCAAAATCACACTAAATTCAGACTGAAATAACCGAAGGAATTTTGACTTTGATCATATTAAGGTATTTATGATTTTTGTCATCCACATGGACTGAAACAATACACAAAGATTTCCTCAAAACTGACACTGTGGATTCGTCTCATTTTTATTCGGACTCTTCAGGAACATTGAAGAATGTCACATTTTTCACCCCCCCAAAAAACCATAAGGGGGTTCCCCGAAATTTCCCCAAATTCACACTGTAATCACTGCGATACACAGGGACTGGCTGCAGGAATAATCCCTGTGATTATAGTCGATTATTGATGCTATAAGCTCAGAGCTCTCCTTAATCACAGCTTGAACTCTTTTCACCCGTTGTGTGTGTAGCTGCTGTTTCCGCTGTTTTACTGGTACCAAGCTGTCGTTGTTTTATCTGTACATTGGTCAGAACTCTCTTTCCATGATGTCTTTACTACTTTTCGTACCGTGGAGGACCAGAAACCCGTCTCGGAGACATTTCTGTTTATATGTCTGCTCATTCAGATTTTGTCAGAGCATCAAGAAAAACTGGCTGGACGCAATGGGATGAAACTGGTGACTTTATAGAAATGTTTTAATCGTGACAAAACTGTAGGAGGTGGAGTTATAGAGTTCTGTAAAATCATGCAAAACTCACACTGCTATAACACGAACAATTATTTTCACACCTTTTAGCATTTGTGCTTTTGAACACCAGTGTAACTCGGCTTGGGCGTGTGCTAGGACACCGTTGTGCTTGTCTTCACCGACACCAGAAATATACACCGGCTGAAGTGGTAGCCAAGGGAAAGTATTTACACCTCGTATCTCTTTTATCTTTCATAGTTACTTCTATTGATCTATAGAAACAAGTTAGCTCGTCTTCTCATTAACAATATAGCGTCTGTACTGTATAGCTGTTCTTCTCTTTCTTGGCTTTAAAACTGGCAACAAGAAAAAGATCTTACGAAATGAGTGTATCTAATCCCTCTTTATCTCACTGACTTGTGTACCAAAGCTGAGATCTGAGGCTCTAAGATATTCAGTAGGTTTCCCTTTGTGAGACACATGAGTGCTCAGGTTATGTAGGACAGGGAGCTCGTTGCTGTTTTTACTGATTGTATAGCGGCTGTAAACATTTCTACTCATTTCTTTTCCTTCTGAAATGACTATGACAAAAAGGTTTGATTGAATAGAGTAAGTTCATCTAAACCTGACTGACTGGTCCAGTGTAAATGGTCAGATCTCAGATCAGATGAAGTGAAATGCGCTACAGTGTTTGTATTGATCTCAGTAACATTCAGGTTGAATTTCAGGGAAATTGAAGAAAGTCACATTTTTCACCCAGAAAAACACCAACACTAACCCTTATAGTTTCCGGGTGAAAATGCGACCGATTTTCCTGAAATTCACACCTTTCTTAGAGAGGTGAAGTAAAACACAGCAGTATAAGTTTGGGGTTCGTATCACACTCCAAAGCTGAGACATGAGGTTTTAATCTATTCAGTAAGAAGATGAAGCGTTTGACTGCAAAATGAGACATTTCCATTCTAGCAGTAATACATGCAAAACATAATACAATCTAATAGGAAGTACCGTGTTCACATTTATTAAAGATATCTTAAATATATTATATAAAACCTGTGTGGGGTGCATCACTGTGTGATGTTTCAAAGCGCTATAACTATAACACCTCTCACTGTTTTGTCACAATGAATTAATCGGCATGCAGTTGTGTTTGTGGCCGTGTGCACCTGCAATTTATTCTAGATTATATATTGGTTGAGGTTTAATAAAATATATAACAAGCCCAAGATTTGATTGTGTTTTTGTATTGAATCACTGGCAGTAAATTTTAACAAAAAAGTGCTGAGTTTTGCTTCGTGCTTTTATATGATTCATTTTTAACTACCACAGACTTACTATTGCACGTTTCCATTGTTATTGTTGTGCTGCACTTAGATTCCAGCCTTTCGTTTGAAGCTCATGTAGATAATATCACCAGGATAGCTTTCTTTCACCTCAGAAATATTGCCAAGATAAGAAACATATTGTCGGTAAATGATGCAGAAAAACTAGTTGATGCTTTTATCACCTCTAGGTTGGACTATTGTGACGCCTTACTGTCTGCTTGTTCAACTAGGTGTATAAACAAGCTTCAGTTAGTACAGAATGCAGCAGCGAGAGTCCTCACTAGAACCAGAAGATACAAGCACATCACCCCTATCTTATCTACACTGCATTGGCTCCCTGTGAAGTTTCGCATCGATTTCAAGATACTACTTTTGACATATAAAGCACTAAATGGTCTCGCGCCGCAGTATCTGAGTGAACTGTTAGTGTCTTACGATCCGCCACGCCTACTTCCATCAAAGGATGCAGGCTGCCTGTCAGTACCACGTATTATTAAAACTACAGCAGGGGGCGGAGCTTTTTCTTACAAAGCCCCAAAGTTATGGAATAGTCTTCCTGTTAATGTTCGGGACTCAGACACAGTCTCAGTGTTTAAGTCGAGGCTAAAAACCTATTTATTTAGCGCAGCATGTTTGTAAATAGATGAGCCTTAGGTAAAGGAGCAGATCTGGGGGACTCATGGACGTAGAGTATTCTGGTGAACTGCTATGTTTAGATGCTGTCCTCCCCACTCTCATTGTTCACTCAGGTTTGTTGACGGTGAGGTGATTGGTTGCTTTACATCTCAGTTCCCCCTCATGTCTGTGTTTCCTTCTGGCTCCTCCCTTTTAGTGATGATGTCATAGTTAGTCCTGCCGGAGTCCCTGCTTGCACTCTGCACTAATATACATTCACTTTATACATGTTGTGACTGTGACCAGACCTGACTGTTATCTCTCTCTCTCTCTCTCTGTCTCACTACACATGTCTCTCCTGAGCTGCCAGTGATCCAGACCCCCTCTGTCCTCTGGACCTGTCTGACTCGTCCTGGTTCCTCTCCTGGTTGGAGATCTGGTCACATGGAGCCAGTTGTGGTCAGTCTGCGACGCGTGTGGTGACTGGGGACGGTTCCACTCCACCATGAAGACGCTCCTGTCCTCGGCTGATACAGACAGCTGTTTCTCTGAGGACTCGTGACTGCAGTCTCTCGATAGTTCAGGACTGGAGTTTCCTACAGTCTACCTGAGCCTCCAATAACCAACTGGACTCCATATGGACTTAAACGCGTCTCCTGTTCTACTGAACTTGCAGCCTCCTAACACACAGTATGAGTGCAGATCAATCCCTGCTCTCCGTTATCACCCAGATGAGGATGGGTTCCCTGCAGGTTTCTTCCTCTTCACATCTCAGGGAGTTTTTCCCTCAGCACCGTCGCCCTCGACTCGTTCATCAGGGACCATCTGATCATTCTGACTCACACACACTCACGTCTCACACACACTTCTGTCATTCTTTTGATTGTGTAAAGATGTTTTGCGACGATGACAATTGTTAAACGCGCTTTACAGATAAAACTGAATTGAATATTTTAATCAGTCCGTTATTGATAAAGGAGAATTCCCAGAGAGAGACTGATTTTTCATGTAACATTAGTATAAATTTTATTAGATATTTCTTCTTTTGCAACTTCAGATTTTCTTCACATCTTGTACAACTGGTCTAGTGTAAATGGTCAGATCTCAGCTTTCGAGTGAGATCAGATGAGGTGAAGCGCACGCCTGTGCTTCTGTTGATCTCAGTAACGTACAAGGTGAATTTGAGGGAAATTGAAGAAAGTCGAATTTTTCACCCAGAAAATCACTAAGACTAACCCCTTACAGTTTTGGGTGAAAAATGCGACCTTCTCCAATTCTCCTGAAATTCACACTGTGCGTTAGGGAGTAAAAGACAATCACAACGGTGTACACATGGCGTTCCCGTCCCACGCCGAAGCTGAGATATGAGACATTTAATATATTGACATGGTAGCGCTCGGCCCCTGGACGTCTACGTACTGCACGAGAGTTGGGTTTGTCTAGACATTCGTGAATTCTGATTTCTTTTGATACTCATTTTTTTTTTGTTGTTGATATTATTGTTACATTTTAGGATCTAACAAAAGAATAGTTTGATGTTTAGTTACTTTAAGAGTGATGTGTAAAGCTCAGCAGTGTTGCGACATTGATCGAAGCAGAAACGTCAAAATGAACGGAAGAAAATCAAACAGAGAGGAAGGTTGAGAAAGACAGTGAGGAAGATCAAACACTACAGGCGTGGCTTCGCTCTCGGCTCCTGCTGTATCGTATCTAACCAGTCAAACGGGGCGAACGTCAAAGTAGTTCAGCTCCCGATGGTGTCGCGACCCATTTATCCTGAAATAACCTCAGTGCGGAGAAACAGATCTCCAACTTCTCCATTCAGACTCGTGAAGTCACAGAGATCGTTCGAGTCGTGTAGCTCTCACAGGCCTGAGACCTAAGGTGAGGTGAAGAATCATGGGGTCACAGAGAAGCCGAGAGAGATGAGAAGAAATACAAACCATCTTGCATTTCACCCTCAGAAGCTCTTCTAAGTTACAGAACCTCAGACACGGGGACGAAGCTGCAGCTTTCAGGATAGAGAGACAAACGTCTTTATTGTTCTCACGAGCCCACGGCTGTTTTAATCACTTTAATTCATTTCCTCTCACTCACTCATCCTCTATCACGCTTATCTTATACGCACTCGCGCAAAGACTGGAGCTTTTCCCAGGAGACTTTCACCCACAAATCAGGGAAGCCCATGGACAGGGCGCCAATACATCCATGTACAGGCAATTCGGGAACACCAGTTAGTCTAATCCACGTGTCTTTGGACTGTGGGACGAAACCGGAGGAAACCCACCAAGCATGGGGAAAACGTTCAGAAAAATAAAAGATCAATTTAACATTTTGTGATGTAAGTGTGATGTAACCACCATAATGTTCTCTCTGTGTGTGTGTGTGTGTGTGTGTGTGTGTGTGTGTGTGTGTGTGTGTGTGTGTGTGTGTGTGTGTGTGTGTTTACCTTTTACCTTTTCTGAGTAATCCACATTCTTGGGTGTCTGGGTCAAAGACATCAATCCCATAATTCATTGTAATTCAATTCTGATTTCTCCAGCGTCTCGTCCTTTTCTCTCCATGTGATTTTAATGAAGTATCATGAAATGTGTGTTATATGATTGAAAAATGAAATATCTGCATACTTGTACAGTAAATAGTAATAATAATGAGCGAGGCCAAATGAACACAAAACACCTTTACAATATTCCAGAGTAAGATTTATTATTTATAGTAATAACTGAATATACAGTAGGTAACACTTTAGAATACAAATAACACACTGATCGCTTTTACATTAAACCACATGCATGCAGTTTTATCCTTAACGCTCAGAAAACACTCATCATGCCCCCCAAACACACACACACACACACACTGCATGATCATTTATAGCACTTTAATATCAAGCTCTAATATCATCTACCTGAATCCGATATTCTAAAGTGTTACTCTGTTGTGCGTTAACTGATCTGAGGATACAGGAGCGTAACTGCCGCGGGCCTCGTCCCAAACGCTAACGCTAACCCTGATGCTAATGTACCCAAGACCTGCCCTCCTGGGTTCTGCTCCTTACATCTGGTTTAATGGCGCGGAAATGATGGCGTCCTGTCCACATGGAGCTGCAACACCGAGCCGTGACGTCATGTGGCGTTAGCATAGTTTCAGGTTTCGCTAATTAGTTAGCTACCAAACTTTAGCTAATGCCATACATACATTTGAATAGCAAAAAAAACTTTGTCACTTTATTATGTCTGTTTAAAATACATTTTAAACGAGGATAAAACATGGGGAATAAAATATAGTAAGCAAAGTCGCTAAAGCTAGCGCTCGGGTTTAATTATCTCCACTGTGCTTAGATTCAGCATTAAGAAGATTCACAGCTCTCCTGTTTTTAAATGTGCAGTAATAATGTATAAGCCCACGTGTGAAGATCTCCTGGATTCTGATTGGTCAGAAGGTGTTGACTGATCTTCTGTCGCAGCGGCTCTGAGAGTAGTGCAGGTGCACATCACAGGTTTTTGTTAACGAGCTCGTTAAATAAAGACTTTGTAATTCTTCGGTAAACTTCAGTATTTATGGTTTAGTATTTAAAAGAAGGAAGGAGTCTCCAGTGTAAACGTTTGCTGACTGCACCGACACCACGTCACCACATCGAGCCTCTGATTCGCTTCCGATAATTGCGCAACATCTACAGGATCTAATCTTTAGAATTTGTTAACATTTCATCCCAGAAAGTTGGACTTGCTGAGTATTAAAGTTATTATTGCGTACAGTTTCTGTCCAGAACGAGCATTTGGGACACGACCCATACGACACTCACGATCCCCAGACCAACACGGAAAGATTTATTCATTTATTCATTCATTTATTCATTTCATATGAACATGCAAAATACAGTCATGCATTTCCTCAAGTGCAAAAAAACACGTTGTATCTCAAGGTGCAGACGTTCAGTATCTAATACAGAGAGCTAAACATTCCCGGCCGTCTCCATCCAAAACCTTTTACAATGTAAGAATATTCTGAAATTTCAAATTTAGCAAAATCTCAATTTAAATATAGACATAAAAAAGAAACAGATCAGTTATTACTCTGAGGAACATGCAGAGTCTCCGCGTCTCCACGCCGGACGCGTGCGCTGGCGCTTTCGCTTTAGCCTACAACCATCCACGCATGCAGAAATACACGAGACGGAGACGTGCTGACCCTAATCAGATCAGCGTAATCAGCGGCTAAACGTCCTGGAAGACTCGAACTCGCTGGGGCACTTGGGTTTGATGCCCTTGCTGTTGTAATAATCCACCACCTGGTTGGGCACTTCGGCTAAAACGCTCTTGGCCAGCGCTGCGGGAGACGCCTGAGGAGGAAGGGAGCAGAGGCAGCGTCACTCATTTCATCACAGACGTCAGAGTTACGCACGTGTACGTGTTTCCGGATCACGTGACAATAAAACCGCACGTTCTCTCAAATCCATGGTCGCAAAATATTCTGCATGTCTGGTGAAAGAGAAACTTAAAAGGGTCACGTGTCTAAGAAAGTGAGCAGTTAAGTAAATAATTGATTTATTGATTGATTGAATGGTTAGTTAGTTAGTTAGTTAGTTCGTTAACCAATCATTAAACAAAACATAAAAATATTTAGCTTTTAATCAAAATAAAGTATAAAAATAAAAATGTCTCTGCAAACGTTTCACAATTAAAAAATTATAATGCTTAATTAATTAGTCGATTAAGACCATGATATCAAAATATGCCGCATGTCTGCTGAAAGATAATCTTGAACTTATGAAGTTAAGTAAAAGAGTAATTAATTGGTTAATTGTGTTAATTGTGTGGGTTAATTGATTGATTGATCAGTACTTTTTTTTAAAAAACTTGTTTTTTTTTAAACATGAAACTAAAAAGGTCACACAAAATTTTTAGTTTCACAGTTAAAAAAATATATTATAATAATTAATTAATTATTTAAATGGTTTCATCTACTAAGTAGTTAACTAATCACTCATTTCATCAATTGATTATTTGTCACTTATATTGCTTAATTAATTAGATTATTGATTAATTGTGGGATTTCTTCATTTGCATAATTATACAGCAAAATGTGTGTGAAAGAGAGAAATATTGTGGAAATGGAAAAAAAAAACGATTTCTTTGTTTTAAAATGTTTGTTATGAACAACGTCCTACTACATAAAAAAAAATCAATCAATCAATCAATCAATCAGTCAGTCAATCAGTCAGTCAGTCAGTCAGTCAGTCAGTCAGTCATCTCGCCTCCTCCTCGCTAGTAAACTGTGTTTTCTTTTGCATACTGGCCCCTGATTGGTCTTTACGTTATATGATGCAATATTGCAACAATGCACTCTGTCCCCTGTTCAATATCACATATCATTGTTTATTTTTACAACTTATTGCAGTTTAAGACTATGAAGTAAATTTTATAATATTGCCAAAGATCTGGAATATTAAGAATGAAATTGTAAATGATTTCAGGGAGCGTGATTTTATGTTACTGTTAAACTTCGTCTCAGACATCATTATTCTTTGTTGTTTTGTCACCCAAACACCCCTCAGCCGTCTAAACACTGGAATCCTCTCAGTTTTAATGATGCAGTTCCTCCACAGTAAACACGCCTGAGTGATGAAACCCAGGAAATTGCAGGAGAGCAATTCAGTTCAGGGGTTCAGCCGAGTCGAGGATGTTTACCGAGAAAAACTGTGAATCAGGAGAGAATTACAGAAATGGCAAAAACACACACACACACACACACACACACACACACACACACACACACATGGAGGAGGCACCAGAGTCCTGAATCTTTTCCACAAGAGCCAACAGCTAATCCCATTGTCTCTCCAGTGAAACCAGTGAAGCTCTCTACGAAGCCGTGGAGAAGTAAACAAAACTCTTGGCAGTATTCAGAACAACACACACACACACACACACACACACACACACACCAAAGTGTGAATGTGTGACTCCATCAGTGGAAAAAGTGCACAGAATTTAATGAACATCCTGGGATTTAAGCAGTTCAGTGTGAGTCTGTGATTCGGTGTCACTCTCAAACGGTTCGTCTCGTTCCGGTGAAGCCCGAGACATCGAGGGCGACGCGGTGACGGATCTTCACTCCGTTTCAGCTGAGGAGCAACGACGAGAGCGATCACAAACACATTCAAACACCACAAACTGCCCCGCTTTAGAAAATACATCAACTTCAGAAATCGACTCCTGATTCAAACGAGTCACATGATCTGATTCAAATCTTTTCACATGAAAAGATCCAAACGGTTCTTTTTTCTATATTTACACTAGATGTGCCCGCGACTTCATTCAGTATACAGTATTTGCACGCTCATAAGCGTGGCGTGGAAAATGTACAGCGCCATCTGTAGAGTTTTGGAACCAACTACAATTTTGACGTGGTACCATGAAGTTTATGAAGTAGATTGAAATTGTACACTCATAAGCGCATATTAAAAACTGTACAGGGGCATCTGTTAAATTTTGAGACTTTTTTTAAGGTCGTTTTTTTTTATGATATAAGGTTCTTTCATTTGATTTTGACTGTAGCGTATCTTCTCTTCCCGCGCGCCGATTGGGATGAAGCAAAGCCTTTACGTTACCACCAGCTCGGCCAAATCCACCAGTGAAACCCATCAACATTCCTTCAGTAGCTTTTACGTGACGCTGCACAAACAATCAGACAGAGGAAAATCTAAAAACTATTGTGATGTGATTCTGTTACTCATCTCACATCGGCCACATGGATACCGTCAGCGTACAGACACGCCCAGTTCACAGGCTTATTATAGGTGGCAGTTACATTTCCATGTCCCGCTCCAACCTCCGTCTCTTTTCTTTTCCTTTTGTTTCTGATGTTTAGAATAGTTTATTTTTTCCTGTTTGTCTATTTAGAAATTATTTCCTTCTTCTTTTTCGTTTTTGTCTTTTTTATTTCTCTCTCTTCGTAGTGTTTTTATAGCTGTTTTATTGTTTCTATTTTTAGAATTTCTTTCTTTCTTTCTCTATTTCTTTCTCTTATATTTCTCTTTTAATTTTTCTGTCATTTTATTGCTGATTTTTTATTTCTTTCTTTTCTTTCATTTTATCAGTCCTACTCTTATTCCTGCCCTTTTATTCTTTCTTTCCTTCCTTTAATTCAATACAGTTTTATTAATTTATTCACCAGCTTTTAACAATGATCATTGTTGCATAGCAGTTTCCTTCCTTTCATTCTTTCTTTTTTCATTCCTTACATCTTAACATTTTCTTTTTCTTTTTTTTTCATCATCATGTCTTTTCAGAATATCCTTCTTTCATCTTTTCTGTCTTTTTTATCCCTATGTTAGTTGGCAATTCTGGAGATTGAGCTCAGTTGTCTCCTTGATGTGTGTGTGTGTGTGTGTGTGTGTGTGTGTGTGTGTGTGTGTGTGTGTGTGTGTAGAGATTTTTTAAGTTGTGAGGCGGAACTTTGATGAAAGGTCTCCACTCGTGATCTTATATCTTAAACACTTGAGGCACTTCCCCTAACGCGTGCTGACGGTTTAACACTCGCGAGGTCATGATGTTGTGTACTGACTCTCTATGAAGCCATAGATAAATGAAAGTGAGCACTGCTCACTCCACTGCTCACTCCACTGCTCACTCCACTGCTCACTCCACTGGGGAGCTAACTCTCACTCCGAGGTCTGGAGCCAATCACCATCTGATCACCAGTTAACACAAGCCTTTATTTATTTATTTATTAATTTATTTACATTATCCTGGGACTCAAACCACCGACCTTCTGATCAGGAACTCAGTTCCGTAACTCTCTGAGCCACCACAACACTTTAATGAATGATGCTTACAGACTCCTCGTACTGTTCCACCACACAGGAGACGGCGGCCGATCACCTGCTTTACTCTAACAGCAATACAGTAGAAACATATAAAGTATAAAGATCTGCGCTTCAGCTGGTCCTCTGTGTGATCTCCGTGTCCTTCGCCGTGACTCAGGCAGCGATCACCTTCACCGGGAGATATCACACCATGAAGTGTTAGGAGTGTCTAGTCAGGAACATGTAAACGTATAGATAGCAACACTGAATTTACAGCAGTTATGTAAAGAGGAGTTTATATCTCGCTGTTAAAGTGATGAATCAGTAAAAAAAAAAAAAAAGAATTGTGTGTATAAATAAAAGACTTTGTTTTGTCTGTACATTGGGTCAGAACCCAGATGAGGATGGGTTCCCTGTTGAGTCTGGCTCCTCTCAAGGTTTCAAACTTAAATAATACGTTTGATTGTGTAAAGCTGCTTTGCGACAATGACAACTGTTAAAAGCGCTGACAATATACAAATAAAAGTTAATTCAATTGAACTCTCTCTCTCAGTGATGTTTTTACATTCTGTACACTGGTGGAGCAGAAACCCGTCTCAGAGACATTCCTGTCTGTCTGTCTGTCTGTCTGTCTCGCAGCATCACACACACCTGTCTGGACAGAATTAACTGAATCTCCTGCAGCACTTCGATCTCTGGCTGAAGTTTAATCTGCACCATCAGTGAATCTACATGTGGAGTAAAAGTGATGTTATGAACAGTTATGTGTGGGATTTAATCATCTACTGTAAAATAATCTACTAATGCGCTGCTGTCTCAATGTAAACAAACACCTGCACCAATAGATATTAATGAGAAAAGATAAAGTGAATATTTTCACTTTGACTGAAATAACAGCGCTGAATTGGTAGAAGTGAATTTTAACACGCCGGAGTCGTTTTAATCTGATCTACTTTTTCCATTTCTCATCTGGTGTGAGCTCTGTGTGTGTGTGTGTGTGTGTGTGTGTGTGTGTGTGTGTGTGTGTGTGTGTGTGGTAGTGTTTAAACACTGGTAGTGTTTTTCCTGCTGAGGAAGTGTGTGTTACTGAATGTGTAGACGGCCGTGTGAGAAGCCGTGAGCTCCGCACGGGTGATTGTGTGAGGGACGAGGACGCGCGTCTCCTCCGTCTCGTTAGCCTGCTGCTGTTTCCTGCGTCTTCATGTCCTTATTACGAGCTCTCGCTTCCCTCCACTTCAGCACTCTCACTAACCACACTCTACCGCAAACTCAGCAATTAAATACAGTGCATCTGGTGTGTGTGTGTGTGTGTGTGTGTGTGTGTGTGTGTGTGTGTGTGTGTGTGTGTGTGTGTGTGTGTGTGTGTGTGTGTGAGTGTGTGTGTGAGCAGTGATTAAAGTAGCGGTATGCTGAAAGGTAGTTAGCTAAGAGTGCCACGGAGGATGTAATTAACCAAGCAAAATCACACTTCGCATACATACACACACACTTCACAGGAGAGACGAGCAACACACTGGTTTCAGCAGAGAGGATTAGTACACAACAGCGCATAATCACACAGCTGCGGCTCCTCCATCACTAGCACAAGAGAGCCGTAATGTGTAGTGTAATGGAGTGTAGTGTAGTGTAGTGTAATGGAGTGTAATGGAGTGTAGTGTAGTGTAGTGTAGTGTAATGGAGTGTAGTGTAGTGTAATGGAGTGTAGTGTAGTGTAGTGTAATGGAGTGTAATGGAGTGTAGTGTAGTGTAGTGTAGTGTAATGGAGTGTAGTGTAGTGTAATGGAGTGTAGTGTAGTGTAGTGTAATGGAGTGTAATGGAGTGTAGTGTAGTGTAGTGTAGTGTAATGGAGTGTAGTGTAGTGTAATGGAGTGTAGTGTAGTGTAGTGTAATGGAGTGTAATGGAGTGTAGTGTAGTGTAGTGTAGTGTAATGGAGTGTAGTGTAGTGAAGTGTAGTGTAGTATAGTGTGGTGTAATGTAATGATGTGTAGTGTAGTGTAGTGTAGTGTAGTGTAATGGAGTGTAGTGTAGTGTAATGGAGTGTAATGTAGTGTAGTGCAGTGTAGAGTAGTGTAGTGTAATGGAGTGTAATGGAGTGTAGTGTAGTGTAGTGTAGTGTAATGGAGTGTAGTGTAATGGAGTGTAGTGTAGTGTAATGTAGTGTAGTGTAGTGTAGTGTAATGGAGTGTAGTGTAGTGAAGTGTAGTGTAGTGTAATGGAGTGTAGTGTAGTGAAGTGTAGTGTAGTATAGTGTGGTGTAATGTAATGATGTGTAGTGTAATGGAGTGTAATGTAGTGTAGTGCAGTGTAGAGTAGTGTAGTGTAGTGTAGTGTAATGGAGTGTAATGTAGTGTAGTGCAGTGTAGAGTAGTGTAGTGTAGTGCAGTGTAGTGTAATGTAGTGTAGTGTAATGATGTGTAGTGTAGTGTAGTGTAGTGTAATGGAGTGTACTGTAGTGTAGTGTAGTGTAGTGTAGTGTAATGGAGTGTAGTGTAGTGTAATGATGTGTAGTGTAGTGTAGTGTAGTGTAATGGAATGTAGTGTAGTGTAATGGAGTGTAGTGTAGTGAAGTGTAGTGTAGTGTAATGGAGTGTAGTGTAGTGTAATGGAGTGTAGTGTAGTGTAGTGTAGTGTAGTGTAGTGTAGTGTAGTGTAGTGTAGTGTAGTGTAGTGTAGTGTAGTGTAGTGTAGTGTAGTGTACTGTAGTGTAGTGTAGTGTAGTGCAGTGTAGTGTACTGTAGTGTAGTGTAGTGTAATGTAGTGTAGTGTACTGTTGTGTAGTGTAGTGTACTGTAGTGTAGTGTAGTGTACTGTAGTGTAGTGTAGTGTAATGTAGTGTAGTGTAGTGTAGTGTAGTGTAGTGTAGTGTAGTGTAGTGTAGTGTAGTGTAGTGTAGTGTAGTGTAGTGTAATGTAGTGTAGTGTAATGATGTGTAGTGTAGTGTAGTGTAGTGTAATGGAATGTAGTGTAGTGTAATGGAGTGTAGTGTAGTGAAGTGCAGTGTAGTGTAATGGAGTGTAGTGTAGTGTAGTGCAGTGTAGTGTAATGTAGTGTAGTGTAATGATGTGTAGTGTAGTGTAGTGTAGTGTAATGGAATGTAGTGTAGTGTAATGGAGTGTAGTGTAGTGAAGTGTAGTGTAGTGTAATGGAGTGTAGTGTAGTGTAATGGAGTGTAGTGTAGTGAAGTGTAGTGTAGTGTAATGGAGTGTAGTGTAGTGTAATGGAGTGTAGTGCAGTGTAGTGTAGTGTAGTGTAATGATGTGTAGTGTAGTGTAGTGTAGTGTAGTGTAATGATGTGTAGTGTAGTGTAGTGTAGTGTAATGGAATGTAGTGTAGTGTAATGGAGTGTAGTGTAGTGAAGTGTAGTGTAGTGTAATGGAGTGTAGTGTAGTGTAATGGAGTGTAGTGTAGTGAAGTGTAGTGTAGTGTAATGGAGTGTAGTGTAGTGTAGTGCAGTGTAGTGTAATGGAGTGTAGTGTAGTGTAGTGTAGTGTAGTGTAGTGTAGTGAAGTGTAGTGTAGTGTAGTGCAGTGTAGTGTAATGTAGTGTAGTGTAATGATGTGTAGTGTAGTGTAGTGTAGTGTAATGGAATGTAGTGTAGTGTAATGGAGTGTAGTGTAGTGAAGTGCAGTGTAGTGTAATGGAGTGTAGTGTAGTGTAGTGCAGTGTAGTGTAATGTAGTGTAGTGTAATGAGTGTAGTGTAGTGTAGTGTAGTGCATGGAATGTAGTGTAGTGTAATGGAGTGTAGTGTAGTGAAGTGTAGTGTAGTGTAATGGAGTGTAGTGTAGTGTAATGGAGTGTAGTGTAGTGTAGTGTAGTGTAATGGAGTGTAGTGTAGTGTAATGGAGTGTAGTGTAGTGTAGTGTAATGGAGTGTAGTGTAGTGAAGTGTAGTGTAGTGTAATGGAGTGTAGTGTAGTGTAATGGAGTGTAGTGTAGTGTAATGGAGTGTAGTGCAGTGTAGTGTAGTGTAGTGTAATGATGTGTAGTGTAGTGTAATGGAATGTAGTGTAGTGTAATGGAGTGTAGTGTAGTGAAGTGTAGTGTAGTGTAATGGAGTGTAGTGTAGTGTAATGGAGTGTAGTGTAGTGAAGTGTAGTGTAGTGTAATGATGTGTAGTGTAGTGTAGTGTAGTGTAATGGAGTGTAGTGTAGTGAAGTGTAGTGTAGTGTAATGATGTGTAGTGTAGTGTAATGTAGTGTAGTGTAGTGTAGTGTAATGGAGTGTAGTGTAGTGTAATGTAGTGTAGTGTAGATGGAAGGGACAGATGGAGTGATGGTAGAGTGATGGTGGAATGGACAGATGGAAGGGACAGATGGAGTGATGGTGGAAGGGACAGATGGAAGGGACAGATGGAGTGATGGTGGAAGGGACAGGTGGAGTGATGGTGGAGTGATGGTGGAAGGGACAGATGGAAGGGACAGATGGAGTGATGGTGGAGTGATGTTGGAAGGGACAGATGGAAGGGACAGATGGAAGGGACAGATGGAGTGATGGTGGAGTGATGGTGGAAGGGACAGATGGAAGGGACAGATGGAGTGATGGTGGAAGGGACAGGTGGATTAATGGTGGAAGGGACAGGTGGAGTGATGGTGGAAGGGAAATAGAGTGACGTGATGATGGAGTGGTGGATAGAGGGATGAAGGCGAGATAGTTAGAGAGATAGATGGAGAGATAAGAGATATTATAAACTGATAATCTGTTGCTAAGTGCTGGCCTGAAACCCATCTGAACTCTTCTCTCTCTCTCTCTCCATTTATTCGGTGGTCTGGGAATAAAAGGGCGACTGACGTGTTTGAAGTTGCGGAAGGGGACGAACTGGACGATGTCCCTCAGGACGGGTTCTCCTCTGGGCGAGCACAGGATCCCATCGTCTCCATCCAGGATCTGCATGTCGGTGAAGTCGGCGTTGCCCACGCCCACGATGATGATGGACATGGGCAGGTGGGAGGCGTGGACGATGGCGTCCCGCGTGTCCGCCATGTCCGTGATCACGCCATCCGTCAGGATCAGGAGGATGAAGTACTGCTGCGGGGGGAGAGAGATGGGATAATGTGTAAGGTAGAGAAAGAAATGTGTGTGTGTGTGTGTGTGTGTGTGTGTGTGTGTGTGTGTGTTACCATGGCCTGGCGGATGTGCAGCTCCTCAGAGGCGGCCTTCGCCACTTTCTGGATGATGGGGGCGATGTTGGTCGGGCCGTACAGCTGGATCTTCGGAAGGCAGTTCTGATAAGCTTCTACTACACCCTGGATACCTACACACACACACACACACACACACAGACACACACACACACACACACCAGTTATATGAATTATGAGATATGTGTAATTTGGCCCCGCCTACTCATCAGCCTGAAGCTGGTCACTTCTAGATGATTGTGTAGGAGTGTGACATTATACTGTGTGTGTGTGTGTGTGTGTGTGTGTGTGTAGTATGCTCTATATATAGGATGCACAGATACAGAGAGATGAGTTACATCAGGCGCTCATTCAGCTGACAGAAAGCAGGCGTGTAGGTTAGTGCACATAGAAAACACACACAGAAAGCGCACACACACACACACACACACACACACACACATAGCCACACACACACACACACACACACATAATGAACTTGGTAAAGGGAAAGGAATAGACTAAATAATAGACTAAATAATAGACTAAAAAGAAAAACAAACTGCTTAAAGAGTGACGATGGAATGATGGAATGATAACAGAGTGATGAATATCGAGAGTGATGGAGGGAGGAATGAAGTGATGGAATAAAGACGGATAGACAGATGTGTAGAGTGACGGATAGAGAGAGGGGTGGAGTGCAGGGAGAGGGAGTGAACAATAGCAGAAGTAGGAGGAGTTAGTCAGTCATGTTTTATGTAGTGTCACCTCAGAAAGTGTGTGTTAGACCCCACACACACACACGCACACACGCACACACACATAATGAGGGTTAAGTATCTTAATGTGTGAATGATATCAGAGCAGCATTAGCAAAAGAAAGAAAGAAACCAAGCCCACAGAGACAGAGAGAGACAGAGAGAGACAGAGAGACAGAGAGAGAGACAGAGAGAGAGAGACACAGAGAGAGAGAGACAGAGAGACACAGAGAGAGACAGAGAGAGAGACAGAGAGACTTTTTTGACTTTTTACAATCCTTTATTTTACAAGTTTTGTTTTATAGGCTAGAAAAAGGATTGTGTTTATAAATAATTGATTTAAAATAGATAAATAAATAAATAGATAAATAAGACATTCATTACATTATAGTCCTTCTTTAAAAACACATAGTTATTGTGCTTTTTTCAGTTAAAATATGTGGCAAAGATGATTTCGTCATCTTCTACCGCGCACAAGGTCTCCTCACAGCACCATATGGTTTTAAACATGTTTATGTCTTTCATACTTTTGTAAAAATTAAAATCAATTAAAATTCTTGATTTAACAAGTCTGGAGAAGATCTTTTTGGGGTCGCAGTCTGTGCTTTGTGCCAGCTTATTTTTTCTGCTTATATAAATTGCCATCTTGGCTTGACCAATGGTAAAATTAATAAGCTGGCATTTGAACCTGTTTCTCCGGACGTATTTAAAACCAAGAATAAAAAACTGATGAGTAAAATCTACATTCAGTGGTAAAAAAATGTGCTTTAAAAGGTTAAACAAAGGTGACAACCTGGAGCAATGTATAAAAGCATGGAAAACAGTTTCTCTCTGTGAACAGAAGGGGCATTCCTGTGTGATTTCAGGATTTAAAATGGAGATAAAAGAGTTCACAGAGACAATTCCATGTAAAATCCTCCACTGGAGGTCAGCAGACTTTTTGGTTAATGGTGGTTTGTACAGTGCCCTCCACTCTGGTTTAAAATCATTACTAAAACCCAGTTCAGTGCGCCATGGGGTGTCGACCCTCCCGTTCAGTTTTTTCTTATTTAGGACCTTCACACAAGCTTTGTATAAAACCTTACCAGACACTGTCTCAACGTTCATGTCTTCCTCACCCTTGAGCTCCAGAAGGGGGCCGCCATGACCCTCTAGGTCCGGAGTTATCGTCAGCTGTGGAAAACGTTCCTCTTCTGTAGGACTGGTCTCATTGCTTGCGTGTTCCATCAGCTGAACGCGTTCCTCCGACGTTAGGGCGGTTCTCCAGCGGTGTAGGAGCTGGTTGGCGACCCGTTGAGACCGAAGTCCCATCTGTGCTGCCAGGTTCTCTGCTCGAGACAGGTCTGGTCCGGTGATGTTCACCAGCTGTCGGAGTGTGACGATCCCTGCTTTTATCAGGGTCTTGGATAGTGCTGGGGTGGTTGGACTAGAGATGTCCAGCTGCCCTCCACAGACTAGGGGCTCCTCCAGCAGCCAGTGTAACGTTCTACTTCCTTTGTTTTGTTTTTTTAAAAAAGGTCCAGATTTTAAAAAGTCTTTGATAAAATACGGGTAATCCAGTAGTGTCCAGTGCTGTGGGGTCCATTAAAAACAGAGTTCTGTCCAGCCCAAGACCTCCCACCGTGCGTAGGAGTGTGTAGGCTACCGCTCTCCATCCTTCATCACTCGCTCCGGTGAGAAGTCTCTGGATGAACTGCAGACGGAAGGCTGCAGTTCTGCTGGCTAGCTGCACCAGGCCCTGTCCTCCTTCCTCTTTCGGCAGGTGAAGAAGACTTTGTGGTAGCCAGTGCAGTTTGTCCCAGAAGAAGTCTACCAGTAGGGCCTGTATGCTTGCTAGCAGGTTTGGTGGCGGGTCCATACATGCCAGCTTGTATTTGTGTCTGCTTCCACAAGTATTTGTGTTCAACCCGGTCGAAAGCTTTTTCCTTGTCCAAGAAAATGAGACCGATCTTTAAGCCTAGCAGTCTAGAGACATCCAAAATATCACGGATTAAGTGTATGTTATCAAAGATAGACCTAGCAGGCACGCAGTACGTCTGGTCGTGATGAATGACCTGCTCCAGTACCTTTGTCAGTCTTGAGGCTAATGCTTTTGAGAGTAGTTTGTAGTCAGTGCACAGCAGTGATACCGGGCGCCAGTTCGCCAGGTGCGTCAGGTCTCCCTTTTTTGGCAGTAAGGTCAGGACAGCCCTCCTGCAGCTCACCGGGAGCTTTCCTTCTTTCACGCTGTCCTGCAACACCTCTAGTACATCCTGTCCTATTACTGACCAAAACGCCTTGTAGAACTCTACAGGGAGACCGTCTATACCCGGCGCCCGCCCGTTCTTCAGGCCTTGGAGGGCCTTCTGAATCTCTGCCAGTGTCAGTTCTGCCGCCATGTCACTGGCAGCTTCTTCTGACAGCTTGGGCAGGTTTTTCAAGAAGGTTTCCTCCATTGCATGTGCTTCTGACCATTCACTACTGTACAGCTTTGAGTAGAAGCCGTGTGTCTGCTTGCGAATCTCAGTGGGCTCTGATACGAGATCCGCACAGCATGTATGATTCTTTTCTGTCCATTTTTTTGTTCCAGACCAAAAAAGAACTTAGAAGGAGCATCCATTTCTGTTGCGTGTTTGAAACGTGAGCGGACCAGCGCCCCCTGTGCTGCAGTGCCCAGTAGGTCGTTCATTAGGGCTTTTTTGTTTTTCAGGTTTTCACTGTTTCCTCTATTTTCTTTGGTCTCTAGACACTGGAGTTCCATTATTTCAGTCTCTAGCGCTCTCATTGATCTAACAATGTCTTTTGTGACATTGAGTGTGTACTGTTGACAAAAAACTTTTATTTGTGCTTTAGCTAGATCCCACCATTGCTGTAGAGAGCTAAAATCTGCTTTTTGTGATTTAAGATTGGTCCATAAAAAAGTAAAAGACTCAATAAAATTGGCATCTTCTAAAAGTAGGGTGTTAAAATGCCAGTAGGCTCTTAGGCTTAAGGTTTTTCCTACTGACAGCGCACTGCACCATACTATGATCAGAGATGCCTACTGGGACGATAAAACATTTAGTAAAATAAGACAGTTGATGTTTAAAACCATAAAATCGATCAAGTCTTGCCAGTGAGAGTGTGTTCTCTATGGAGTGGGCCCAGGTGTACTGTCTTTGTTTCTTGTGTAAGTCTCTCCATATGTCACTTAAGTCCTGGGCCTCCATCATCTCCCACATGCGTTTACGGGAGGCCATGTGAGGTTCTCTATGGTTTCTGTCCAGGTTGTCGGTTGTGCAGTTAAAATCCCCACCCAGAATTAAAATGTCAGCAGAGTTACAGTCGTTAATTACGCTGTTTAGTTTGTCTAAAAACATCATCCTCTCTACTGCCTTGGTGGGAGTGTACACACAAATAAAAACAAAAACTTCATTTTCATAAAACGTTCTCACTTTTAAAAGCCCCCCATTTAAAAATTCTTCTACTGTATAAGAGTTTGGTATAAAATTGCGAGCAGCGAGCAGTGCGACTCCACCACTCAGTGGTGTATTGTGGCTCAGGATCGCGAACCCATCCCACTCCTTCAACCAGTCCGCTGCGTTCTTGGAGTCGCTGTGCGTCTCTTGAAGTAGAGCCACATCAACATGTTTCTGTTTTAAAAGTTCGTATAGTTTGGCTCTTTTTTCACATGTTCTTGCCCCATTAATATTTAAACTCGCAATATTTACTTCACTCATTAAAAAGTGTGTAGATAAAAAGACAGTCTTATATAAAAGAAACCATACCAGTGTCCAGCAGGGAGTAAAAATCCTTCTAGAATTCCTCTTCAGCGAGTTCCTTGTTTATTTTGGTAATCCATTTCTTTAGTCTGAAGATTTCAAGTTCAGCGAAAACTTTTTGTCTTCTGTAGTACTTGACGTCATGGACGAACTGCCTCTTGCTTGAGAAGTGGTCTTCTATTTTGATTTTTGAGCCCCTTTTTGTCTTCTCTAGAAAAACATGTATAGATTCCTCGCTGTGTACGACTGGCATTCTTTCTTCCTCTGCGGTGAGGAGCAGCACAGAGTCTGAGATGTACCCATCGCTGTCTGACTCCGGTTCAGGGTCTTTTTTGGGGAGTTTTTTTTCCTCCTCCTTTACGATCCTTTTTCCTTTTTGGTGCCTTGAAGAAGGCCTCCTCTTCCATCTCTATGTCCGCCTCGTCCCCTTGTGACAGTGCGGCTGATGCTTCCATTTGACGGCTCCTCGCCCTTGTACCCATCACCGAGAGCACAGGTAGCTCCAGCGCTGCACCCGAACCCTCTGTGACCTTATCAGCAGTGTTCGGCCTCTCCGGCGCCGGCTGGGTCACGTTGGGTTCCTCTCGGTCCGGTTTGGCCAACTCCAGTTGACTCTTGGACTGCAGGCTGGGCTTGGGGTTCGGTCTCCTCTGGCTCTGGGTCAGCAGCATTGCCGGGTCCCTCAGCAGACGGCCGAGCTGTAGTCGCAGGGGGAGCGGCCTCGCCCGGCACGGTCGCGTCGTGTCCCGCTCGCTCAGACGCACCAGGATCGCTCTGTCTTTCGGGACAAGCACGGACCAGATGTCCCATTGCACCACATTTAAAACATTTTATATCAGTGTCTGAGGAGGCGAATATGCTGTAGTCAAAGTTTTCAACCCTGAATTTAAAAACAGCATTTAGCTCTTCTACACCCTCTTTAAAGATCATAAAAACAAGTCTCCTAAAAGACACCAGGTGTTTAATCAGTGGGGATTTACAGCCCAGGGGGATTTTCTTTATAGGGGAGACCAGTCTTCCATATCTGGACAGTTCTGTAGCGATGACACTATCAGGTATGAAGGGAGGGACATTGGACAGAACTATTTTCTTGGCTGGGGAGCTCAGGGGAGAAACCCGGATGTGCTCGTTATTAACACTGATACCATTCTGTACAAGTTTAGCCGCTTTATCTACACTATTTACAAACGTGAAAACAGCGCTGTTCATGCGGGAAGCAGAGACGATGTTCTCATGTCCCACCACATCACCAACCGCTAACACACACTCCTCTAAACTCGCCGCGCGCACACCACGTGACACCGCGCCGGAGAGTTCAACTTTCAAAACGCTGTGTGTTCTGAGCCGCCATGCTCCAGCAACACACACACACACACACACACACGAAAAAGATAGATTTAGCCAAAAAGATGTTATAAATGGCGAAAAAAGGCAAAAAGAAAATTGGCAAAACGCCAATCGCTCTCACGCGCTCTACACGCCACACTCGCTTCCCTGCCGCACCGCGCATGCGCAGAGAGAGAGAGAGAGAGAGAGAGAGACACAGAGAGAGACAGAGAGAGACAGAGAGTGAGAGGTTTTAAACTCACTACATATACGCACACACACACACACACATAGTAATAGTAGTGTGTGTGTATATTTTTATTTTAGGTTCAGTCATTCAGTTTGAGTTTTTTCTCCACTCATCTGCAGTCCTCTGGTTTATGCTTTGATTTAGCTGTTGTCCATTTTTTCTTCCTTTTGCGTGACAGTTAAGTTTTTGTTGTTGTTTTAGTCTTTTTCAGTTCTTTTAACATTTTCATCACATGTCTTTTCTGAGTTTTGGACAGTTGTAGAAAGATCTTCATTTGCTCCTCGGTCTCTACAGGTGTGTGTGTGTGTGTGTGTGTGTGCTGGTCTGTAGCTCCGGTGTTTCACTGCAGATATTGTGGGCGGGGTCAGCATTAGGGGCGGGGTCACTGTCTGCGGTGGGTACGCATTGTTTACAGTAGTGTCTGTGTTGCCATCTGCTCCCGGCGCGGTGTGTGTCTCTGTGGTGGTGCTGTGTTCAGGGCCGACCTGTTCGAGTCGCGGCTGCGGTGTGTCGCTGCGGTTCTCTGTGGGCTCCGCCTCCCCGCTGTTCTCCGGCTGGCTGTCCTCGCGCCGCTGCATCCCGGCCGTGTCGCTGCGCGAGCTCCGTGCGGACAGCTCAGCCTCTTGTGTCCCACGTCCCCGCACTCAAAACACCTGAGCGGCTCCGTGGTGGCGAAGACGGTGTAGCCGCTGTCCCCCTCTTTACATTTAAAATTAACATTTAAAGTCTGATCTTCATTGTTTAAAATCATGAGCACTTGCCTGCGGAATGACAGGATGTGCCGCGTGTTGGAGCTCTTACACCCGAGCGGGATCGCTCTCATGGGGCCGACCAACTTCCCGAAACGGGCAGCTCCTTCAATATCGCCTCGTCCTTTATGAACGGAGGCACGTTAGATATGAGCACCCGCATGGCGGGGGCAGACAGAGGGGGGACTTTAACCGCGGCTCCTCTCACACAGATCCCGCTCCGCGTCAGCGCGCTCGACCCTGTTCACCAACACGGCCTTGTTCATCCGGGAGGCAGAGTAGATGTTCTCACACCCGATCCTCTTCCCCACCGCAAGCAGTACGTCCTCGATCGGCACACCGTCCTCGGGGACACATTGGAAGTCTCTAAACCGTGGTGCCCTGCCCGCTCTCTCTCTCACTGTAAACTTTATATTTTTTAAATGAAAAACATTCAGTAATTAAAGAAAAATAAATGAATGAACACACAGTCTTCAGAAAAACTTGGCAGGACGCCAAACAGTCTTTCGCGCGCTCCCTCACACCCAGCGCATGCGCAGAGAGAGAGACAGAGTGAGAGAGAGAGAGACAGAGTGAGAGAGAGAGAGAGAGAGAGACACAGAGAGAGAGAGAGACAGAGAGAGAGACTGAGAGAGACAGAGAAAGAGAGAGAGAGACAGAGAGAGAGACAGAGAGAGAGAGAGACAGAGAGAGAGAGAGACAGACAGAGAGAGAGAGACAGAGAGAGAGAGAGACAGAGTGAGAGACAGAGAGAGAGAGAGAGAGAGAGAGAGACAGAGAAAGAGAGAGAGAGACAGACAGAGAGAGAGAGAGAGAGACAGACACAGAGAGAGAGAGAGTGTTGATGGAGGATTGAGTAATTGAGGGTGGGTGAGACGGAGAGAACGAGGGATGAGAGCCGTGGGCGCCGCCACAGGAGGTGAGTCCAGGAATAGACGAAAGAAATCGAGTGACACCAATACAATGGAGGAGAGTGGAGCTCTTTATCACACACACACACACACACACACACACACACATACTATTACTTCTGCTACTCTGCTGCCATCCATAATGTCAATAACAGTCTTACACTATCAGTGCATCAGAAGAAAAAGACCACAACAGTGTGTGTGTGTGTATGTGTGTGTGTGTGTGTGCGAGAGAGAGAGAGATAATATATGATAATGTATCAGAGTGAGTGCATTAATAAACCTACTGCTACAGCCATAGAGAATTAATCAACACCTTCTGACCAATAAGAGTGCAGGATACATCACCAACGCCATGTATGAGGTTTGAGGTGAGGTGATGTGAGGTCAGGTGTGGTGTGTGGTGAGGTGAGGTGATGTGAGGTGTGTTGAGGTGGTTTGTACCTGTGCACTCGGGATTGTCCTCGTTAAAGTTCACAGCAAAGTCATGTGACACCTGGAAGAAGAAAGGCAGAGGAATGTCTCATGTGATAAAAGCTGTAAATATAACACTTTATGTTTTATAAACTTTTGTTTTTGTCCTTTTACAAACTCAATTTTTAAAAAATAAATCTACTGTTTTTGATTTACTCCTATTATGATTTTCTTTATTATCTGCTTGTCATGTCCACATACAAATCTGGCTCTATAATTAAAGTCATGTCCACAGGATTGTAGCACACACACACACACAGAGACGGAAAGAAGAGAAGCATCAGGGAGATGAGGTGAGAGAGCCAGCTGTGGCTGCAGAACATCTGGAAAGATTACCTTAAAGTCAGGAGGAATCCGAGCACCGAAGCCGAACGCTGGGAACATTTTATCACTGCGGAGAGCAAACGCACCAGACGTTAGAGCCGAGCAGAAGGATATGAAATGATTTTTGTTGAATGGAATACATTTACACAAAATATTTCAGAATAATTTAAAAGCTTCTTCTAAACTGCAGTTAAACCTCTGAAGACCACGAAGATGTTTATAGACTATTATTATAAATTTGAAAAAGCTAAATCTAAATCTAAAATTGAATACTGTTTTAATAGATTGTGATTATACTGAACACACATAAGCTTTTAGGAAATTAACGCCGGGACTTTTGATCATTTCTGGTATATGGTTTTTGAATCCTTGACTAAAATACTAAGCAGCGCTCTCTAAAGCTTTGCGAAAAGCTCCAGCAGTGAAAGTGTTAATAAAATGAGCTCCGCCCAGAGTTCAGCTCGATTGTATTTTCTCCAATATACTGGGAGTAATCAGTGATTTACTGTATCTGTGATCAGGGATGAAGAGCCCCTGCTGGCGTCTCTCACTTTATCGACACAGAGCCGTCAAAGTCGACTCCAGCTTACACTCAGAGCTCTCCCAATACGACCTTACAGACCTTCAGCATGGATCAAGAAGATACACACAGGAGCAATCAATACAACAGTGCAGTGAAGAGGCTCAAACTCTGCTAAGCTTCATTCTTCTCCTCCACCTCCAGGACACACACCGACATCTTCACGGGAAATCAGGGGAAATGACAGTTTGACTGAATTAGAATAAACTCAGTATTATAGCCAGACCAGATCTGATTCAGTCTGACCAAAACTCAAAGGGATTTGATCTACGTAATAGATATTAAATCAGCTGATTCACTATGACTCATTTGCTTAAAACTGACTCACGGAGGCAAAACTTGTTCATTCTGTTAAAACTGACTCATTAAGGCAAAACTGACTCATGGAGGCAAAACTTGTTCGTTCTGTTAAAACTGACTCACTAAGGCAAAACTGACTCATGAAGGCAAAACTTGTTTATTCTGTTAAAACTGACTCATTAAGGCAAAACTGACTCATGGAGGCAAAACTTGTTCGTTCTGTTAAAACTGACTCATTAAGGCAAAACTGACTCATGGAGGCAAAACTTGTTCGTTCTGTTAAAACTGACTCACTAAGGCAAAACTGACTCACGGAGGCAAAACTTGTTCGTTCTGTTAAAACTGACTCATTAAGGCAAAACTGACTCATGGAGGCAAAACTTATTCATTCTGTTAAAACTGACTCACTAAGGCAAAACTGACTCACGGAGGCAAAACTTGTTCGTTCTGTTAAAACTGACTCATTAAGGCAAAACTGACTCATGGAGGCAAAACTTGTTCGTTCTGTTAAAACTGACTCATTAAGGCAAAACTGACTCATGGAGGCAAAACTTGTTTATTCTGTTAAAACTGACTCACTAAGGCAAAACTGACTCACTGAGACAAAACTTGTTCATTCTGTTAAAACTGACTCACTAAGGCAAAAATGACTCACAGAGGCAAAACTTGTTCGTTCTGTTAAAACTGACTCATTAAGGCAAAACTGACTCATGCAGGCAAAACTTGTTTGTTCTGTTAAAACTGACTCACTAAGGCAAAACTGACTCACGGAAGCAAAACTTGTTCGTTCTGTTAAAACTGACTCATGGAGGCAAAACTTGTTCGTCCTGTTAAAACTGACTCATTAAGGCAAAACTGACTCATGGAGGCAAAACTTGTTCATTCTGTTAAAACTGACTCATTAAGGCAAAACTGACTCACGGAGGCAAAAATTGTTCGTTCTGTTAAAACTGACTCATTAAGACAAAACTGACTCACGGAGGCAAAACTTGTTCGTTCTGTTAAAACTGACTCATTAAGGCAAAACTGATTCACGGAGGCAAAACTTGTTTATTCTGTTAAAACTGACTCATTAAGGCAAAACTGACTCATGGAGGCAACACTTGTTTATTCTGTTAAAACTGACTCATTAAGGCAAAACTGACTCACGGAGGCAAAACTTGTTCATTCTGTTAAAACTGACATAACAAAGGCAAAACTGACTCATGGAGGCAAAACTTGTTTATTCTGTTAAAACTGACTCATTAAGGCAAAACTGACTCATGGTGGCAAAACTTGTTTATTCTGTTAAAACTGACTCATTAAGGCAAAACTGACTCACGGAGGCAAAACTTGTTCATTCTGTTAAAACTGACATAACAAAGGCAAAACTGACTCATGGAGGCAAAACTTGTTTATTCTGTTAAAACTGACTCATTAAGGCAAAACTGACTCATGGAGGCAAAACTTGTTTATTCTGTTAAAACTGACTCATTAAGGCAAAACTGACTCACGGAGGCAAAACTTGTTCATTCTGTTAAAACTGACATAACAAAGGCAAAACTGACTCATGGAGGCAAAACTTGTTTATTCTGTTAAAACTGACTCATTAAGGCAAAACTGACTCATGGAGGCAAAACTTGTTTATTCTGTTAAAACTGACTCATTAAGGCAAAACTGACTCACGGAGGCAAAACTTGTTTATTCTGTTAAAACTGACTCACTAAGGCAAAACTGACTCATGGAGGCAAAACTTGTTCATTCTGTTAAAACTGACTCATTAAGGCAAAACTGACTCACGGAGGCAAAACTGACTCACGGAGGCAAAACTTGTTCGTTCTGTTAAAACTGACTCATTAAGGCAAAACTGACTCACGGAGGCCAAACTTGTTTATTCTGTTAAAACTGACTCATAGAGGCAAAACTGACTCACTGAGACAAAACTTGTTCATTCTGTTAAAACTGTCTCACTAAAGCAAAACTGACTCACTGAGACAAAACTTGTTCATTCTGTTAAAACTGACTCACTAAGGCAAAACTGACTCACGGAGGCAAAACTTGTTCGTTCTGTTAAAACTGACTCATTAACGCAAAACTGACTCATGGAGGCAAAACCTTTTCATTCTGTTAAAACTGACTCACTAAGGCAAAACTGACTCACTGAGGCAAAACTTGTTCATTCTGTTAAAACTGACTCACTAAGGCAAAACTGACTCACTGAGACAAAACTTGTTCATTCTGTTAAAATTGACTCACTAAGGCAAATCTGACTCACTGAGACAAAACTTGTTCATTCTGTTAAAATTGACTCACTAAAGCAAAACTGACTCACTGAGACAAAACTTGTTCATTCTGTTAAAACTGACTCACTAAGGCAAAACTGACTCACGGAGGCAAAACTTGTTCATTCTGTCAATACTGTCTCACTAAGGCAAAAGTGACTCCCAGAGGCAAAACTAGAAATTACTAGTTTCGTAAGTCTGCTTCACTAGGGCAAAATTTGATTTATTCTGCCTGGACTTATTCTTAAATGAATCAATTTGTCATTTATGTGATCAAATTTGACTGATTCAGAAAAGCAAAATATATTTATTCAAATAGAACCAATTCATTGTGACAAGTCAGTACCTGGAGTAGAAGCGGCACTGTGAAACTGATTCTGTAAAATTCCATTTTTTCTTTTTTAATCTAAATTGGATCTAAAAGATTTAATGGTAATAAATACAGATTAGCCAGGCTTCGGTCTCTGTACGAGAACCCACGGGAGAACTGACACACTACTGGTTTTGACTGGTTACTGCATAACTGGTGTTCAGTCTCACCTGTCGTAATCCTGGCAGATCTCTCCGACAGCAACCAGGGCTTTGAGGTACTCATTAGGCTGGTACGGGTGGATGTAGTGTAAAGAGCAGCTGTTCCGGGGGTCGCCGTTAGACGCCGTGAAATCAATCGCTACCTACAGAAAGAGAAGAAGATATTACCCAGGATGCAACGTGTCTGGTTCAAATTCATTTTCCTGATGCAGATTGTCATCCAGATGTTTAAGGCTTGACTCTCCTCATAACTGTTTTAGAGATTAAAGTTATATGTCCGAGTTAGATGTATTACAGCGTCACCTCTGCATATAAATGCCTTACAAACAGAGCAGACGTAGCATCATGGGTCCCGAGAATGTTATTCAGGACAGTAGCAAAAAGAAAACAGAGCCGCTTTGAGATTGTTTTTCAAATTAAGGTTAAGTGACGTTTAATGTCGACTTATATCATGTTTTACTTCATTTACACGTCTTTTCCAAATATTTTGATTGTTCTCATATGTAAAAACATGATTATAGTGTTGGAAATTGGTAACATTTTTGCGCGGCTGGAATGAATTATCTGCATTTAAATAGTTTCTTATAGGTTTCACAATACACCTTACCTTTGAAAAGAATCGCGACAAAGCAGAGTTTCTGTGTAGAGCAGAGTGTGTGTGTCTGTGTGAAGCTGGGGAGGGGGGGTGTAAAGGCGAGAGAGTGTGTGTGTGTGTGTGTGTGTCGGTGTGTGTGTGTCAGTGTCAAAAAAACTCGGCACTCATAAACCAAGACATGCTCGTTTTTCAAGTCAAAATTGATTAAAAATCTTTGCTCGTCTTGCGGAACACTCGTGAACCGAGTTACTCGCAATCCGAGGTTCCACTGCACAATATTCCACCTTGAGAACTCGCCTGCGGAGCGGATTAACCTTGTATGCAGAGGTTTCGCTCTACAGGAAAAGTGACTTCACTCCGTGACTCGGTGCATAAGCAGTGATTTGTTGAGTCCACAGTGATTCAGTGAATTAACAATTATTCTGTGAAACAACAGTAATTCAGTGAGACAATGATTCAGTGCATCCACAGTAATTTAGCGGTTTGACTTTGTGCTTCTTTGAATCAACAGATGTTTCAGTGAATCAACAGTGAGGCAGTTAAATTACAACAGTAAGAGAATTAACACTGATTCAGTACTAATCCATTTAGTGTGGAAGTGTCCCAGTTGGATTACTCGTCTAACAGTGTTTACAGGAATTAATGAAATATATAAATATATACGTGAAGTTCTTGCCATTATGTATGCACTTAAAGTAAAACAGAACTACTCATAATTAGCACTGCAATTAAATGCTAACAGCATTAGCATGAAGGCATAACACACCTACGCAGCGTAATTAAGCAAGTTAAACAGTTTAGAAGATTACGGATAAATGGCCATAATTAGGCGCAAGGCAGCGCTCGGGCTCGGCTAATGAGACGCGACTAGAGAGACGCGCAGGCAGAAAACCTGCCATGTGAACGGTACGGCTTTAAAAACGAACTTAATCAGCTGGGGGACGAAACATTATGTAAAACATATCTGGTGCACTCGCATGGAGACTTCTCTCTCCGACGCTCATGTTAGTGCCAAATAAATCTGCAGCAAGTAGGACATTATCTGCTAACGCCTGTGACTCACTGACTTTAACAGTAATTGCTGTGTGTGCAGAGGGCACGGAAAACAAACACAAACACTGCGAACTGGCTTTTATATCTGCATAGTCGAGGTGAACTCCATAATAAATCATAAACAGCTGGTGAGGAGTCAGAAAATTAAAAATGGTGTGTTGTGCAGATTGTTTTGTTTTATGTGTTGTTGTTGTTGTTGTTTTTTGTGCTTACTGTAAACTGGATCTGGCATCCGCCCATGATGTAGTCGAGGAAGGAGTGCATCTTTATTATCTGTGAGTGTGAGAGCAGATGGTGGGAGGAAGGAAATAAAGCTTTGAAAAAAAAATGGCATTAACACTTAAACACAGCTAGATTCACTACCAAGAAGATGTATTCGTTTGCATTATTTATAATCATTTCGTTAGATGTTAAACGCTTCCTAAAGGTTCTGGTTGTCAAATGGAATAAATATCATTCGTCCATTTCTGGCAAAAAATATTTAAAGTCATGTTGAAAGCATCGTTTCATAATAATGCAAAGATTCCATCAACTACCAAAGATTTCACGCAGGATTCTAGAATAATGTGCTTCCCTGAAATCTTGGTAAAATACTTAGAAGTGTTCAAGTCAAAGCGGGATTTTAGATAGTGGAGAATAACAGAGCACAGTTCTGAGAGTAAACACTCCCTTTATTTCTCTGTATCATCCCCTGATACGCTGCTGCACTTATCCCAGTGTCTCTAGAACTAATAAAAGTCGGTTAAAGGAAATCAATTAAACTTCTGTGTGGAACATAACTACATTGTGCCGTACTTTGGCTTTTAGTCCCACTAGAATGTCCAAAGGTTTTTAGCTTGGACGAGTTGGAACCTTCTTAAAAGTTCACCATCAAGTCCAACAACAGCGTCCATCCATCCATCTTGAACCGCTCATCCAAAGTCAGCTTCCAGCAGGAACGACTCCTTACAGGGGATTATAAAGAGAAATAATGGGAGTTTTTCAATTCTGCACAATCAAAAGTCCCACTTTGACTCGAACACCACTTGTATTTTAAGAAGATTTCAGGGAAGCACATTATTCTAGAATCCTACATGATTGTTGATGGAATATGTTTCCCTTCTTGACATGATTATGAATTTATGCTTTCAACATGACGTCAAATATTTTGGGGCCAGAAATGTAAGAATGATATTTATTCCATATTCCATAGCAAACTTCCCTTTCCCCAGCCACCTCAGCTAACTCTGATCCCAGGCCAGTGTGGAGACATAATCTCTCCGCCTAGTCCTTGGTCTGCCCCGTGGTCTCCTCCCAGCTGGACATGCCACGAACATTCCCCTAGGGAGACGTCCTGGTGACATCCTTCATCACGCAAAGGAGCAGCGGCTCTACTCTGAGCTTCTCACGGATGACTGAGCTTCTCAGCCTATCTCTGAGAGAAAAGCCAGCTACCCTTCTGAGAAAACACATTTCGGCCGCTTGTCCTTTCGGTCATGACCCAACGCTCATGACCATGGAGTGAAGATCGACCGGTACTGTAGACTGAGAGCTTTGCCTTTTGGCTCGACTCTCTTTTTGTCACAACGGTGTGTTACCTTATATTTCTAGAAAAAAAAGTCTAGAGCGCTTATACGTTCTTTCGATTATAATTAGAACTCTGGTGAATTCCGTGTAGAAGTGGAACCCTGAAACGTTCCAGGTGGAATCCTATAACAGAGTGCTTCCATGAGCTCAAACAAAACCCTCATCATTACTTAAAATGTTTCCAGGGTTACTCAGTTGTATATCTGAGGAGAATCCGTAAAGATTTAACACAGACAATATAAAAAATAAAAGTTTAAAAGATTAATCGAACGTTTAAGGCTTTCTGTGTGTCTCCATCAGGGACAGCTTGAGGAATTCTGAACGGTCAGAGGAACCTCAGGAGATCCCTCAGGGAGAAACAGTTCTGTTACAGTTTTGCTCAGTTGTCTCACGTCTCACGGCAGACTCGCACGTCTCCCCACTCCCTGTTTCCCGCGCCTCCACACCACTGGGGTAGTTTTAAAAAAGGTCATTCTTCGGCACCCAAAATGAAAAAAAAACCACGATGTAATCTGTGTGTGCGCCACGCCAGTCACATGGTTGGTCATCTTGTCGAAACATGAAATTCAGGGCAACAAATACACTAAATTTATAAAGTGCTCAGAAGTTCTGATGTAGTTCATTGTAAAACTATTTATTTATTTATAATGTATAATAGAAGAATGAATGTGTGTCCTGTGGACATGTGGTGCAGGTGTCACTGGTTAATCTTATATTGAGTTCGCTGCCCTTAAACAGCCTGCTGAAGTCACACTAATTAAGAGTTAATTAATTATACAAGCTGATTCACTATTTTAAAATAATTGGATGTTTATGTATTTTACATTCATTTTAAAATGTGTGTGTGTGTGTGTGTTTTATATATCTTTGAGTCGTGACGAGTCGGACACCTGATCTGAGGACTGACCGAGTCATGACGTAGACGAGTCGATCGGCCGACGCTGGAATTGGTTTTGTACAAAAGCGATGAGACTCGACGTTCTGTTGTGGCAAAATAACGTCATGCCGTGGAGGATCGGAGACGGAAAAGTGCGAGTCTGCCCTGAGAAATGAGACGGATCTGCTGAGAGACGGAGAGACACGTCTACAGTCTCGCACGGGTCAGCAGCAAACATCTGGACAAGTTCAAGTCTCAACAGCTACTATTCAAAAGTTTTAACAGTTCTTTTTTTTAACTTCTTCCTTTTTTTAAATAAAACCTTTAAACATTTATTGAACCCAGAATAGAGCGGCTCTGGAGTTGACGTTACCTTACACTGATTGAGAATGACAATCCCAGAGTTCCTGTAATTCTTCTTCTTAATTTTATATTTGGGGTTTATGCACTCCCACTGCACCTGCAACAGCACAGATACACAGACAGACAGACAGGCAGGGAGGCAGGCAGATACACAGACAAGCAGACAGACAGACGGACCAGCAGACAGACAGACAGATAAACAGAGAAACAGACAGACTCACAGATATACAGACCAGCAGACAGACAGACAGATAAACAGACAGACAGACAGAGAAACAGACAGACAGACAGAGAAACAGACAGAGAAACAGACAGAGAAACAGACAGAGAAACAGACAGACAGACAGACAGACAGGCAGACAGACCGATATGTAGACAGGTAAACAGTCACATAGTTCACACAGGCAAACAGACAGACAGACAGATATACAGATAAACAGACAGAGAAACAGACAGACAGACAGGTAGGCGGACAGACAGACAGGTAGGCGGACAGACCAATATGTAGACAGATGGACATAGTTCACACAGGCAGACAGACAGACAGACAGACAGACAGACAGACAGACAGACAGACAGGCAGACAGACCGATATGTAGACAGGTAAACAGTCACATAGTTCACACAGGCAAACAGACAGACAGACAGATATACAGATAAACAGACAGAGAAACAGACAGACAGACAGGTAGGCGGACAGACAGACAGGTAGGCGGACAGACCAATATGTAGACAGATGGACATAGTTCACACAGACAGACAGACAGACAGACAGACAGACCGGTAGGCAGGATCGACAGATTGGCAGACAAATAGATGGACAGGTAGAAAGACAGATTGACAGACAGACAGATTACATTATTGTCAAACTCCATGCATTTCTGTCATTTGTTTGTTAAGAGAGAGAGAGACAGGCGTCTGTCTCAGCTGTACTTCACTCAAGATAAAGAGCGCCGTCGTTCTGTCCGTGTCTTCAGCTCACACACACAC
>QNUK01000146.1:82500-110000 GCA_013621035.1 Clarias magur | reverse complement strand
TGTATTTGGATCTGTATAGAAGGTAGATTAAACTGAACATTAAAGTGAAATCAACTATACATCTTAGATTAGCGCAGGTCAACTATGTGCAGTAGGGATCTAGGAAAAGTCGTGGATGAGTCGAGGGTGAGTCGTGGATGAGTCGTGGATGAGTCGTGGATGAGTCGTGGATGAGTCGAGGATGAGTCGTGGATGATGACGAGGATGAGTCGCATGGATGAGTTGAGGATGAGTCGTGTATGATGAGGATCGTGGATGAGTCGAGAGATGAGTCGTGGATGAGACGAGAGATGAGTCGTGGATGAGTCGAGGATGAGTCATGAGATGCATATTTAAAAACAACATGTAATGTATTTGGATCTGTATAGAAGGTAGATTAAACTGAACATTAAAGTGAAATCAACTATACATCTTAGATTAGCGCAGGTCAACTATGTGCAGTAGGGATCTAGGAAAAGTCGTGGATGAGTCGAGGATGAGTCGTGGATGAGTCGTGGATGAGTCGAGGATGAGTCGTGGATGAGACGAGGATGAGTCGTGGATGAGTTGAGGATGAGTCGTGGATGAGTCGTGGATGAGTCGAGGATGAGTCGTGGATGAGTCGTGGATGAGTCGTGGATGAGTCGAGGATGAGTCATGGATGAATCGAGGATGAGACGAGGATGAGTCGTGAATGAGTCAAGGATTATAATTTAAAATATAATCAATTAAACTTAACTAAAAAGTAGAACAAATAATTAAAAAGAATAAAAGGTGATCAAATGTCTCAGCCAGGTTTAAAGGCCATTGAGAAGAATCCAGCTTTCAGTCTGGATTTAAACGTTTCTAATGTAGGTGCTGCTCTAATATTAAATAGTAGACCATTCCATAATGTAGGCGCAGCGAAGGCCATAATCTCAGTTTTATTTTCATTTAATTTGAGAAACTTCTGAGACAAATTCAGAGTCGTGGATGAGTCGAGGATGAGGCAGCTACATAATTCTCACCTTCTAGCCGTGAACTAGAGCTCTAGAAAACACTGATGAACTCCGATTCACTTAGGTGAATGAAGGTGACGTAGGGTGTCTGGGTAATCAAAGGTAAATTGAAGTATCTCGAGCAACTCAATTAAGACCCTGTGGTGAGGGAGTAGGAGGCAGAAATGTTATCAACATGTCAAGTTACGGAGCAGAGCTGAGAAATATACCAGGCAGGTTTTTTTTTTAATCACTTATATTATCCACGCAGAAATGGAAAGTAGTCAGACCGAAACCCCTCCTGCTCATGCCATTAGCCAGGACTCTGTGTTTACGTCACATATATACGAGAGAGAAATTAGTCTGGACGGAATGATAATTATCAAACAGAGAGCAGGTCCCCACAGCGCTCTAGAAGCGGACGCGTTCGTCCTGAGCGCGCTCGCCGGCGCCGATTCCGTCCTGCACAGCCAGACCCGGCCTCCGCTGAGACGACGATTGTGTTTCTAAAAGAGTTACAAAGAGTTCTGCTGGAAATATGGAGCACCGTTTCCCCTGACATCAACCTCACCGCAGGAACCTGATTATTCTTCTCCTACAGTTTGATTGAGGAACCGCCTCGATGTAAGAGCACAGAGTCTCGCGGCGGTGCCGTTTAGCGTTTTCACGGAGTGTGTTGAGGTGAGGGTGTTTTGTTCTCGAAGAACTGGATGCGGGAAACACTGGGCGGGAAAAAAGAAAAGTTTCCGCCAGTTTTTCCAAAATGCTTTGTGTCTCAATGGCCACTCCCAAAACCACTGTGACCAATCAGAGAGCACCCCCCCCCCCCATACTGTGACCAATCAGAGAGCAGTAGCCACTCCCAAAACCACTGTGACCAATCAGAGAGCACGCCCCCCCATCCCCCCCCTCCCCCCCACCCCCACCACCAACCCCATAACGCAATGGATAAAGATACAAGGACCAAAATATTCCACACACTATTACACAAACGATGACTGCTGTCAGTACCGTATCATTCATACTGCACGCCTCAATTAGCACGTCTCAATTAACACGTCTCAATTAGCACGTCTCAATTAGCACGTCTCCGCTCCGGCTCCTGTTTCTCTCTCTGTATTTCTCTCTGTCTGTCAGGTTCACTGAAGTTCTCCTTCCTTTAATCTCTCTGTTGCCTTTCTCAAATAATAAAATGTGATATTTAGCTGAGACGATCAGGCATGTGTGTATGTGTGTGTGTGTGTGTGTGTGTGTGTGTGTGTGTGTGTGTGTGTGTGTGTGTGTGTGATGGCTCACCCTCAGTATCCTGTCATGGTCTCCGCTGCACAGACAGTTGAGGGAGGTTTTGAACGTCTTCCACACCGGGTTCAGGTTGTTCATAACCGTCTGTGACACAGAAGCACATCATCTTCATCTTCACAGATCATATTTCATACTTTGTGATGGAGCAGCAGGTCCTCAGCACTGGGAGAAGTTTACTGGACAACCTGATAAGGTGAACGATCCTGAACGTCTTCCTCGTCTCTAAAACTCTGACATTACAACCTTACGGTGTGATCGGCCTGTTGAACTGGCGAGGTTTCTGAAGTCTGTATCCAGGAAACTTAAAGGGCATCTATTCTGCAAAGGACAGGAAAGTCCCCGTTCTGATTGGTTAGAAAAATGCACTTCCATAAATGGGCGTGGGGGCTTATTCAGCATCACTTGTCATTCATGTCAGTAGAACAACAGCAGCCAATCAGGAGTGTGTGTTTAGTGTGTAACGTGTCTCACGCCTGAATACTGTACATACAGAGGGAGGAATGAAGAGACTTTTAACCCCCCCCCCCGCTCGCTTCTCTTCAGTTTCTCAGAACGCGTAATTTCTCTTGAAAGATCGATGAAAGCATTTTTCTCAACATTTCACCTGCTGAGCTCCATGATTGCGAATTTAATGGATAGAAACTAAAAGGCGTCTCTGGGCCGTGAGCGCACGCGGCTCCCAAACGAGCGGCGGCGTCATCACGCTGGAATTAAACATGGATTTTTATTCTTTTTTTTTTTTCTGTTCATTTCAAATGAACACAGTGATAGAAATGAAATGGTATTTCAGTAAATCCCATAAAATGAGCAGAAATCAAAAACAGTCCGGGACGCTGATTAGAGAAAACCTGCTTGAATCATGAGTGAATGTTACGTGAGGTTTAATGTCTACTTATCTCAGATTTCACTTCATGTACACGTCTTTTCTAAATGTTTTGATTGTTTGAAGTTCCCATAGCAGGGAGTCCTGAGAGCACTTCCTGTTTCAGTGGGGAGTTCCTTCAGCATGATGTTTCAATGGGGCGAGACTCTTGCACACCAGGGATACGACCCATACCCTCCTGTGGGACGTGTCCTGACCAGTGCTGGGGGACGTTACTTATTAAAGTAACTAATTACATTACGAAATTACTGTTACATCACTGCGTGACTTTCTGATAAAGTAACTAGTTCGAGTTCTTTTCCACTGCAGAAGATAAAAACTCCTCTGTGCTTCCTCATGCATGTTGTTTTAGTCAAGACCTTTATAATTATTCTACCGTCATCACTCAGTGAAGTTTGGCCCAGAATCTGTTCACTACTACAGTAACACCCGATCTTAGCGACGCGGTGTCGCGCGGTGGCCGTTTTCATCAGGATTCACTGTGATCAGGTTTCCATCTTTGTTAGTCAAACCGCACAGGTGAGATAGGGGTATAACAGCAGGAATAACAGCCGGGGGGGGGGGGGGGATATCGGGGGCGGGGCTTTGTAGGATGATGTTCTTACACACACTAATGGATTGGGAATGACTGCTGTCTGACTCACGGATTCCATTTTTTAAAAAGTAACTGAGGACTTGAACGGCGAAGCGAACGCGTTAGATTACTCGTTACATCAACAAAGTAATCCGAGTTACTCTAACACGTTACATTGTAACACCTTACACACAACACTGGTCATGACACAGTTCGCAAGCCTATACGTTTTATATTTCTACAGAAGTATCTTTCTCTGCGCTTTGGGAAACATGAAGTCTATGGGACGTTTTGGACGTATTTATGATTAAAGTGCAAAAATGTGATTATAGTGATGGAAATTGGTAACATAATTGGCCAGATTATCGGCACTTACATTATTTCCTATGGGGAAATGCGTTTCACAATATGAAATTTCACCGTAAGAACTCGAATCTGGAACGAATTCAATTCACATGCCGAGTTCTCACCGTATATCTGCTGTTTATTGCAGTTTGTTGTGTACAGTCGTATGTGTTCGCTGTTACTAAGTACTGATCATGTCGGGCGCCCAAACTTTTGCACAGTGCCACAATAATGTTTTTATTTTTTATATCTTTGTTCAGTTTATGACATGAGAAGTAACTGCGCACCAACGTCTGCTGAAAATATTCAGCATTTTTCCCGTTTCCTAGCGAGACACTGCGGTAACGTCTTCTCGATGAAAAAATCACCAAAATCTGTTATTTATCAAGGGGTGCCTAAACTTCTTGCGTAAGACTGTATGCGTGTGTTTTTGTGCGTCACCTCTGTCCTGTACACCAGCTGCTGTGTGCCGTCATCGTTCACTCTGTAAATCTCCAAAAACGGATCTGATTTGCTGAAAAAGTCCTGCAGGGGAACGACAACACGACGTCCCGTCCATCAGCAAAGAACATGACAAAAACAAAAATAATATAATATAAAACAACCTCTGATCCTTTACATTACACTACTGATACACTGCAGGCTCTCAGAATACAATCACAGGGTGGGACATTAGCAGACTCGCTGGTCCCCGGGACGAGACGCTGAGGGTTACGCCTTGGAGTCGGAATGAATTCAACGTCTTGAGGTCAGATTTGAACAGTAGGACAGTATTGTGTGTCGAGTGTGTGTGTGTGTGTGTGTGTGTAAACCCCATCGCGCTCCATGATGAAACTGTCTCTCATGAAGACCTTCTCAGGAAAGCGAGACCAAAACTCACTGCTGCAGAGGAGACGTTCATTTAGAGTCACCAGCCTCAGAAATCACCAATTAACCTCAAGCAGCACCTCAGATTAGAGCCGTTATGAAGCAGAAGTAGCAGATATACTGTATATACAGTTTATTATATAATGTAATTATATAACAGTTAATTATATAATATATATATATACGAAAGCCTGGACACTAAGCGGCTCAGGAATTCCACCTCTGTTTGAGTGTTCGCGTGCCGCGGGAGCTCCAGCAGTGAGCGCGCGGCTGTCCTCAATGCGGTGATCAAAGGAGTCATTCCATTCGCGCCTTTGAAGTCCCTGGCGCGTAGCATCACGTCTCTCACATGCGGCTCCTCGCTTCAGGGTCCTCTGTGTGTCTCTGCTCTGTGGACCAGGCGGACCCGAGCTGCTCTCTCTGCCTTGCTTTACAGCGCGGGGAGAAGCCTGAGGTCCATTAGCCATGATTATCACCAGCCGGTGCCCATTCCCACGGCCCCGCCCCATCACACACCTGCAGGAAAGGAGGCCGCCTACCTAGTGAGACTTCAGAGTGAGCAATGTCATCTCACACTATACATAGTTTTTAAAAATATAGTACTTTTCTTTTCCTTCTTCTCCTCTGTTGCTGCTGTAACTGTGTGAATTTCCTGACCGGTGGGACAATAAAGGTTTTTCTCACACACACACACACACACACACACACACACACACACACACACACACACAGTGTAAGTCACAAGCTTTATCGCTTTACATAACTTTGTAGCTTTAAGATGTATTCTTTTCACCTGTTTCACATGTTGTGACTTCTACAGTGACTCAACGCATAAAGTTTGTTTGTTTGTTTGTTTGTTTGTTTGTTTACAGCGTGCAGGGCTAGTCTGAGATTTACAATATCTTCCTGATGATCCATTAGTCTAACTCGCGCCCTTCACTATCGACTCTGTACCACACCATACCACAGCTGGTGTGACGAGCAGAGGTGTGAAAAAAAACCTGAGCAGGGGTGTGAAAACAACAAGCAGCTGGAATTCCTTGGGAAAATGTCACCTGTGATCAAATAAGCTCGGAGCGGACTGTGATGTAAAGCTCAGTGCCGTCTGTAGTCATGTGCAAGCGGCGTAGCGTGGGACGAATCAGTGCTGAATCATAAATGACTCTTTAGTTTACATGAATCAGGTGAGTCAAATGATTCAGAAGCTTCACCTTCCACATGGTGTTTATAAACCGCGATTTGATCTTAAAACACTTCAATGTGTCAAAAAGCAAACGACTCAGGACGTGACTCACGAATCAAATCTTGATTTACGTGATGTGTGTGTGAGATGAAAAGACTATTAAATTCAGTTAAATAATTGACTACAGTACGCGGGTTTGTGTGCGTTTCAGGCCGCGCTGCATTAACGCCGCAATTCACAACTAAACTGATGAAGAGGCGAACCTCCGAGGGGAGAAAATGAAGTTTTATTATTTTCCTCCTGCCGTTGTTAAATTCAGTTCAGGTTTAATCTCGCTGAAATGCACAATTCAGTGCCGCAAAAAAAAACTCTAATCTGGTTGTTAATTGGTGATTTCTGAGGCTGGTGACTCTAAATGAACGTCTCCTCTGCAGCAGTAAGTTTTGGTCTCGCTTTCCTGGGAAGGTCTTCATGAGAGACAGTTTCATCATGGAGCTCGATGGGGTTTACACACACACACACTCGACACACAATACTGTTCCTGTAGGAACTGATCCAGAACAGCCGACCTTCATGTCTTATAATAACACCTGAGTGTTAGTGTTGTTGTTGTTGTTGTTGTTGTTGTTACTTAATTAGGTAATGTCACTCATTGCTACAGCACTTTATCTTGTGTACAGGCTCGGGAGGGACTGGAGTCTACACTGTACAGGAGACTCGGGGGACGAGGCGAGGAAAGGACTTTTCTGTGCAACTGATCAAACTGATGTTTACAGAAAGAGCATCTGGTTTAACATTAATCTACAACTCTCTCTCTCTCTCTCGCTCTCGCTCCATCCTCCCATCTTACCGCCCCTCTCTCCCTCTCTCCGTCCCCTGTCTCCTCTGTCTCCTGTTCCTGTGTACATTCTCTCTCCTCAGTCTCACTGATTCATGTGGACGAACCTACACTCGTGTGTCTATGTATCTCTCTTTCCCCCAGTCTCTCTCTCTCTCTCTCTCTCTCTCTCTCCTCATCAGTCCGTCTTTCTCTTTCCTTCACTGAGTGTATAAAGCTGAACTTTCTTTCTCCTCTTCTGTGTCTCAGTTCTCTCAATCAATCTTCATTCCTCTCCTTCTCCTTCTCTCTCCTATTAACCTGCTCTGTCTCTCTCTCTCTCTCTACCTCATCCATCTGTCAATGTCATCCTCTCTCTCTCTCTCTCTCTCTCTCTCTCTCTCTCTCTTTCAATTAGTGCCTAAAGTTGAACTTTATTTCTTGGTCTTAACTCAGAGTTCTTGTCTCTCTCTCTCTCTCTCTCTCTGTCGCTCACTTTCTGTCTCCTTCTCTTTCTTTCTAACGCCTTGAGTATTCTTACATATGAATATTAATGAGCAGTGGGCGTGTCTAATTGAAAGACAGCGTTTAATAAGCATAAAAAAAATAATTCTATATATGCTTTAAAAATAATAATGTTTTTTATACCAACTAGTTTATTTTAGTGACATACTTCATCTATTAATGTTATAAATTGATCCTGTATAAATCTTAAACAATCTGTTAAACGTGACCTCATTTCCCGTCTGTCTGACTCTTACATCCTGTATAAAGCACGGCGTCGTGTTAGAATAATAATCCTGCCACTCAGATGATTGAAGCGATCTCTCTACTGTGTGTGTGTGTGTGTGTGTGTGTGTGTGTGCGCGCACATATATATACCTTATCATCCAGTTTCCTGGCACTGAATGACAGCTCCACGTAGTCATTGTTCCCCGTCAGTTCCTCCGCAGTCACCTTATAAGTGAATATACGCAAGGCATCATGGGTAATTATATTTATCAGCACATCATCTATCCCGGAGAATAAGATATACAGGAAATAAGTTAGGATTTTAAATTATCCTTAGATTTTATAACCTGACGGGTGTTGCTGGACAGAAAGAGGCGGAGCTTAAGTCACATTCTAGTTAAACCTGATCATGTGACGTGGAATCTCTCAGCGGCGCGGGTAGCATAAAGCTAAAGCTAGATAAACCCATAACGTTTGCACAGTGTTCAGGAAACACTCCTATGCTCCTATCTGCTGAATGAAGAAGGTGATGAATCAGGGTACGTCAGGCTCCGCCCCTCCCCACTCATCCAGCCACACCCACCGATCGGAAGCAGGAAGCGGGGAGGCGTACCATGATGGTGGACTTGCCCACGGTGTTGCTGTGTTTCAGCAGAGCTTTCGACAGCTTCCTCTGGGACACAATCTGTTCAGGGGACAGAAAAGACAAACGAACACAGCCGTCACGTCTCTCACATCCCAACTCGTTTTTATTTTATTTTTTTTCTGAGCTGCGGTGG
The DNA here is from genome assembly GCA_013621035.1 of Clarias magur. Taxonomy (NCBI): domain Eukaryota; kingdom Metazoa; phylum Chordata; class Actinopteri; order Siluriformes; family Clariidae; genus Clarias; species Clarias magur. The sequence goes on along the minus strand of QNUK01000146.1, from coordinate 101,562 downwards.
AGGTGCTGACAGACGCCAGACGGAAAGTCTCAGAGCCACAAGTGTGATGAAAAGACCAACATGTGGCAATGAATCAGTTCTGCAGCCATAAAGTGGTACAATTCCACAGGATGTGGATTCGCCCCCATTTACTGGGTTTTCATTAATTTCTTTTAAAAGCCAATATTCAACATTTTTCATTTGTCTTGCGTTCCAGATTTCTCGTTTCTGGTGGAAGACGGATGGGAGCTACAGTACGCTCGACACCCAGGACCTGTTCTCCAGATGATCCAGATGTGCTGGGGTACATGGCTGATGAGCAAATCTGTCCACGTAGGGGTGTTCGAATGTGTCCAGACTTAAACAGACAGAATCTTACATCTTAACAGACAAAATGATTATTTCCTGCAGTGTTAGCATGTAGCTACAGCCTTTAGCCTTTAGACCGTGAGTTTTATATGAACGAGACTCATTACAATTTTAATGTAGAAATACTAAACAACATGCCTAGTCATATCTTGTATATTAGCTCATGTTGTGCATTATATAAGAAGAAAAGTGATAAGGATGTGTATGTACATGTGTAATATATAGTGATATATGCAGTATGAGGTACATGCAGATGTGATATAGATGTTATATACAGTAGGTATAAAAACAGATGTGATACAGTTGAGCTGGATATGGCAATAATATAGATGTAATAATAATGTGGATATATTATAGAATAGATGTACCGTATTATCGCATGTTATGGATGTAACATGTAATATAGCTGTGATAAAGATGTGATATAAATATGATATGAACCTGAACATGGTAGATGTGATAAAGCTACCAATGTGATTGATGTAAAATAGACATGAAATGGATGTGATATTTGTTACATAGATGTGATAAGGATGTGGTATAAATGTGATGGAGATGTAACAGATGTGATCGAGCTTTGACGGTGGTATGATGGATGTGATATAGATGTGTTAGAAAGTTGTGATATATGTTGGGTATAAACGTGTTGAGAATACAAATGATTCTAAGTTTCACAGCCCAAATTTCCAACCATCCTAAGTGAAACTTCAAGCAGAACCCGAAATAAAAAACCCTCGGGAAGCTAAGCAAGGTTAAAGCTTCATCATGGCTAAAGAGCGCCCCTCACTTCGACTCACTGACAAGCGAGACCTCGGAAAGAATGCTGAGCGAGAGGAAAGGGGTCGAGAGTATCTCTGATACACTGAAACACAGATTCACATCAACTTTACTGACATCTGAAGCAGGACAGCACTGACGCCAGGGGAAACGGAGAAACCTTCACGCTTCAGAAGTAAGAAAAAGTGATGGCGCGCTTGAATTATGCATGAACTAAACTAGAGTTTAGGTTTTACAGTGGATCAGATGCTACCACGTACCCTAAAGGGACGTTTCATCCCCAGTCTAATTTTTAAAACTTTTCCAGTCTTGTGAAACTCCAGTAATGATCCTCCATTTCTCTAAATGACAAAAACAACATCCTGGAGTTTTTATACAGTGCCAAATGAGAGCAAGAGAGCAATAAATCGTAAATCTTAAAAATCTTCTACATCAACACCACTACAGAATGTACTGTAAAGTATAATACTATACATTTCAACAAACACGTTTGTACAAAACATAACTTCAGCGAAGCCATCAGGAAATCTCCTACAAGTGTCACGCTGGAGTTGCAGCATTTATTTTTAAGTATGAAACTAATCCTAACTTTAATAAATGTTTTGGGGAACCTGGATGCTGCTTGACCACTTTACAAGTTTATGTACAATCACTGATCTATGATGCAAAACTAAACAGCTATTCACATAAAGCATCGGTCCGGTGAGTAGTGTGTCTTAGGTGCCTCATTCATGGTCTTCTCCTTCCCTGTGTTTGGATCCAGAGTCAGACCGTCCAGAATTTCCCCTCCATGGAGCACAGCACTGAGACGGTGCGGTTGCCAAGTCTCGACTACCTGCTCAGCTTCTTCAGCTTCAGCCAGAGACGATCATCCTCCTGTTCAAGCCAACTGCTGCCACTTTCATAAACCAAGGATCTGCACCTTCCGCCCTGACTCTCACCTCCCATCCCCTTTACCCATCTCCCTTTCTCTTTCTTTTTTTCATTAATCAAATTCCCCATGTTTCCAATGATCTCTCTGTATATGTGTTCTGCTGGCGTGCCCTGCTTGAGGCTTTACAACACTAATATCTAATATTAGTTTGCATTCTCAGCTTCATTGACCGATGCAATTGATAGCATAGTACGGGAGACGAGGTTACAAGAGTAAAGAATCTTAACCTTTTTTACTTAGAACTATTTCAGCTCCCTTGTGTTAATCGTTTCTACTGCTAATTCCTCACATTAATTACAAATGATGACGTAGAAAGAAAAATGAGTTGGCTAGCAATGACTAGCCTGGTTGCTGTGCATTTTTTCTTTTAGATACATTTTCAACAGTGAAAAGAAAAAACAAGAAGAACCGCAGCGATCCCAGCACTGCAATGCCCAAAGCAAGCAGCTTCTAGCTTCAGGCACCAGTTTATTTGTACAGAATGTATGTGTAAATATGCAAGTGTGTGTTTGTGTTGGTCTGTGTGTGTGTGTGTGTGTGTGTGTGTGTGTGTGTACCTGTCCGAGTGTACACTCCATGGCCCCCAGGCAGTCAGCCTCCTTGGTGCCGTTGTGACTGCTGCTGATGTCGTAGAGCTCATAGCGGAGACGCTGCACCTCCTCGAAGTAGTAGTCGAGGGTGAAGACTTTGGAGAACGTGGGGTTGATGGAGCTCCTGATCACCTCCGTCCTGTCCACCTGCAAAGACATGGCAAAAGTCAGTCCTGTGTTCTGATTGGTCAGAAGGTGTTGATTCGTTTTCTAGTGAGGGGTTTATATTAACAAGCTTGTTATAATACGTCCTAATCGATTCTATAGTAACAGCGCATACACAGGGAAATATACAGCACGTACTAAAAATAAATGAACTTAAATGTAGGCATTTTCTGGACAGAGGAGTTCAAGCTTGCTTGGAGTTCCTACCAAAAGTTATAAGCTCTGATTTTTTGTTTGTTTGTTTGTTTGTTTGTTTTTGTTTTGTTTGATCATACTATGCTTGTTTGCTCACATCCATACAGATTTGCAATGAGATCATCATGAATGAGTGACTAAGAACCATTTGTCTGTTAATTCACAGAAGATATTATATTTATACTCTATTTAGAATTTAGATCAGTATCTATTTTATCAATGTATCATTAATAAGTTTTATAAAATGTGACCCATCGCATTAAATTTCTCATGTTTGAACATGAAATATGACATTCTATTCTATGACACAGTAAGAAGGAGGGAACCTCAACCTCATTTTGATACCAGGAATTTCTTTAAACAAAACAAAACAAAAAAAATGCTTTACATGTGGATGTTAACGATACCAGTGACGCAAGCACACTGAGACCGAGCATGGGAGATGATTACCCACAATCCTACAGTGCGAGATAGAGAAGAACCATTGATTCAGTTGTGATCACGCGACGCTCAGCAGACAAAGTGTGTGTGTACTACTCATATATCAAGAACTCGCTCGTTTAACAAGTTAAAATTATTTTCTTTTTTTTTCATCTTGCAAAAACACTCACAGACTGAGTTACTCACAATCCAAGGTTCCACTGGAATACGATACAACATAAAAATCCTGACTAAGATAGATCACCTGCTAAGGAGGAGTGAATGAACGTAAAGAATCAGGTGGAGCATACTAAATAATTAATTTTACTCAAAATTAGCCATTAAAATTAGGAAAAGTTTCAATGTTACAAAATAGTAAAAACTGAGCAAGGTAGGATTAAGTCACGTCATAAATTTATGAAGTTCTGGGTAGGGTAAGGATGAAGCTCACTACAAAGAAGATATGTAGAAACTCAACAACAAAATATTGTTGACAAAAACAAAACAAAAGAAAAGAAATCATGCTGGACTGCTTTGACTTTCATTTATAAAGCTCAAGCCAACTGCTTCCTGTTGGTTTTATTAGGCTGTTAGCAAATGGGGTTAAGTATTTAAATTAATAATTCTCACTTAAAAGTTAGTTTTGAGTCAGAAGAGAAATAAATAGAAACTAGAATACAGCTAGATCTGATATTAAATTGTGTAAATAAGCTGAAATATGGTAAAACTTTATTAGCTCCGGAAAAATTGCTATAGAAATCAGAAATAATAGACTGTGCTTAACCATCTAGGACCTGTAGGGGTGCCATTTCTTTTAGGATCATTTCAGTTTGTCCAGATTTGTTTAGGTTAGGAGAAAAGAGCAACTGTTTGTTTTAGAATATTAATGGGTTTAGTTCATTATTTATTCGCTACCCACCTTGATGCTAATTCTCCCCAATGCTAAGCAAGCTTATTTTCTTTACTTTTAATATTGTTTTGCATTACAATAACAAGTCTGGTGGCTCTGTCATGATCTAAACTGGCACAAAAATCTGAGGTTAATATGTTTAATGTTATAGAGATGATGCTAAGCACTTCCTGTGTGCGTCCCTTCCTTCGTATTAGCATCTTCAGTTGAGTTTTCACTCCAGGAAACATAAAGGGTTTTTTTCCCCCAGTAACTATTAATTAAAATCGAACTCCACTTCCCCAAAACTTTTATCTCGACCCTGAGCTTTTGAAGATGGAGAGTGTGTGGAGCGTGTGTGTGTGAGATTAGCATCAAAATTGATCTCTACACTAGAGCGAGCAGAAGCTAATGATGTGGAACAGCAGGAGCGACGCGGAGTTTCAGAAATGAGGTTGTGTAACGGAGGAACGGCGTAAGTGAGCGTCTCTGTGTAACCCGAGGCGGAGGTCAGTCCAATACCCCCCCCCCACCCCCACCCTCCTGATCTTCATTAACACTTCAAACTGTAAACATTTAAAACATGCTTTAGAGAAATGAGAATAAAAACGCCTGAATCAGACTGAAGAGCTTTAGATTTAACGCTTACAGCCGAAACAAGCGGCGTTACATCCGTCTCTGAAAGCATCTCTGTCTCTCTCTCTTTTCTCTCGCCGTGTGTTTCTGTCTGTCTGTCTTTTCTCTCTCTCTCTCTCTCTCTCTCTCTCTCTCTGTACACTTGTCTCTATCTATCAGACACTCTCTTTTTCTGACACTACCTGTCTCTCCATATGTCTCTCTCTCTCTAAAACATTATTTTCTCTCTTTCTATCACTCTCTGTTTTCTCTCTTTTTTTTGTGACTGTCTCTGTCTCTCTAGTTGTTTTTAACTCTTATTCTGTCTCTTTGTTCTTCTGTGTTTTTCTCTGTCCCTCTAATATTTCTATCTATATTCATATGCACTGTCTGCTCAAACAAAAAAGGTGCACAATCTAAAATTTCACAAAATCACCAGTGCATTGAATCCACCCACCCCCCCCCCTCCCCCTACACACACACACACTGTGTGTCCAGTTCATGTGTGTAAATGATTCCTCATGCTCTGAGAGCCGCTCTCTCTCTCACACTCTGAGTCCTGGATCATGTCCGTACCATCAGTGAAGAAGAAACCCTCCACAGATGTGATGTGCTGGTGATTCAGTACATTCAGGTGGTCATGTGACTTCGTTTTATCTCCACATGACGTTGCTGAGTCTCGACCTGAGCGACTGAAGCGACCCCAGATCATAACACCGTCTCCAGAGGCTCGTACAGTGGACACTACGCATGATGGGAGCGTCGCTTCATTACAGCGCTTCCCTTCTCACCCTGACCACGCCCATCACTCTGGAACAGACTCAGTCTGGACTCGTCAGGTCACATGACCCAAAGTCCAGTCCTTATGCTCTCTAGCAAACTGAAGCCTTTTTCTCTGATGAGTCTCATTAGTTATCATTTTCTTATGGACACACAGCTGTTTAGTCCCAATCCTGTGAGTTCTCATCACCTTCAGTGTGTGTGTGTGTGTGTGTGTGTATGGAAGTATAATAGTGCCAAAATTCCTCAAAGCAAAATAGCAGGTTGAATTAGATGAACTGAAAAAAAACTTGTTGCAATAAAAATGTTTGAATTTTTTTGCATTGCAATTTGATCTGAATTGAAAAAAATCCTTAGAGCATTTACAATGTTTGAAATTTTTGCCACTACAATTTATTGTGGTTGTATATTTCAAATGAAAATGTAATTCAAGCATTTAAAATTCAAAGCAAAAATATTCAAGTTACTAAATTGCAGTTAATTTTTTTTTTTTTTAAGTGTTAAAAATACAATCGTCATTATTTTTCAATCTTACAATTTCAGGTCGACAAAATTCAGGTAGTAATTCAGGTAGTATTATACTTCCATAGTGTGTGTGTGATAATGTGTTGAGTTCCACTTCAAATATCCTTAGCTGTTTTCTTTGCTTGATGCAACCCAATATATCTGTATGTTTGTATGTTTGTCCAGTCAGATTATGTCACAACATCATGCAAAACTGGCTGGACAGAATTTAATGAAACTTTGGCAGTTTTGATTTTATAAATAGAATAAAGTAGAATAAAAAAATGTTGAGTAGTAATATAACATCATGAGCACTTGTGTGCCTGTTGGATTTATGCGCCCCCCTCTCCCTCCCCCTCCCCCCCCCCCCCTCTCGCCCCCCCCCCTCTCTCTCTCTGTTAGTTGAGAACGTGAGGATGGGATGGAGGATGGCGGGTTTCATCACTCTCTGCTCAGCTGCTGATTTCCTCAGAGACCTTTGCGCCGTGTGATTCTGTCGTCGCTTCCTCCACACAATCCTCACAGCGCAGGGAGCAATACCAACTCCAGACTTTCCTCAGCTTGTCCAATCGAAGTGTCCTGCAGGATAAACTCCAACTGTTATTAGATTGGGACTGGAGACAGAAACGCTGGAGTCGCCGAGTTCTCGTCTCATGCCTACACCTAGCTCTCGTGCTAACTTCCACAAGACATGATAGATGTGTGTGTGTGTGTTGTGTGTGTGTGTGTGTGTGTGTGTGTGTCTAGTTTGTGTAGCCATGCTGCTGTTAAAGAGACTGCATTTATCTTTCACACATCAGCTAAAGGACAAAGTGCCCGAGAGAGAGACTGATGTATTATTCAGTAGTTTTTGCTCCGAGGTCAAAGGTCAAGCTCCGTCTAAGCAGTAAATCAGGAGCAGATGGTCCTGGCTATCTGGAATAAGGTTCCCCGAGGGTTCCTGACCCACATCTTGGCAAGTTCTCCTCCCAAAATACATCTACCATTTCTGAAGCTCAGCGAGTCTGTTGCTGGAGAAGAGTTTTATTTACTTTCAGAGAAAAACGCATGAGGAAAAAAAAAACAACTAGAGGAAATATCTCTTCCTCTCTCACACACACAGTATTTGAACAGCTTTTAAAGCTTCTTTTAAAGGTTCTAGCTCAGAATCCTATTTTATTGCGCAGCAAGGATGCTGAAATCCCTCACACATCTCTTCCAGTCAGCTGCCGTGAGAGACGCCGATGAAGCCGTCACGCAGGTTTAAAGGCACGAGCGGCTCGGAGACGTGGATCTAAAGTGCACTTGTGTATCTGAGACTCGACCATCAGCAAGTTGAGCAGTAGACTTTGTTCTGACGACTTCGCCTGAGCTTCTCATTTGCGTCTGAATTAGACATTCACACCGATGTTAACCTCTCATAAGGAACCCATCAGGAACTCTGAAGAACACCATCACAGACCACTCGCAGTCCCCGTGAGCCCTGCATTATTACGCAGGAACCATGGAGAAAGACCTGGGAGTGTCACACACCGAGAGCATGGAGATGGATGTAGACTTGAATAAATAAACAGACCATGATGTGGCACTCGAGAGGATCCATCAGATACAGCGCCGGGGTTTTACCTTCTCGCATGCACTTTCTCACTTATTACATAATTCATACACTTTCAAGCTGCTTCAGCCTCAGTGCAAATCTCTCAACAGATCGAGCGCACACGCATCTGTACAAAAGCACAATGACTGAGGGGCAAACTGCACACCACAGCGCTGAGAAGCGCTCGAACTGTTTCCTGTCCAAAAGAACTGAAATAACATCAATTATTAAGGAAATACAAATAACTAAAACCTCTGGAATATTATCCTGAGTTTTATTTCTCTCCATGATGTCGCTGTAGACGTGTAACGAGAGCTTGTATATGACAGAACAAACAAGGTCGTGCTCATAACTGAGATCTATGCTACACATTTCATCCAAAAATCGACCAATAGGAAGAGTGCAGACTCACAGGAGCGTTACAGCGTTACGCTCGTCTTATATACTTCTACTGGATGTACCATAGAAGGGAAGAGGTGTAGCCACTAGAGGGCATTTCAGAAGGAGATGTGTCCCACATGAGATGCTCATAAACATGGTGCTTTGAAGAGGGACACGTCCTTGCCAGTGGTGGAAGTAGGACACGTCCATTACAGCGATACAGTGGAACCCTGGATTACAAGCATAATTCATTCTGGAAGTGGGCTCGTAAACCAAACTGAATTGTCCCATAAGAAATAATGAAAACTCAAATTATTCGTTCCACAGCCCAAAAAAATTAATACATAAAAATAATTAATACAGAATATAAATTAAAAATAAAACAAATTAACCTGCAGTTTACCTTTAAAAAAAAAGTAAAAATAAATCCCGACAGTGTGTGTGTGTGTGTGTGTGTGTGTGTGTGTGCGTGTGTGTGTGTGTGTGTGGAATTAGCCCCTTCCCTCGCCTCGTCTTACACAGTAAAACTCCCCCTCCCTTTTTAAGTTTCACAACAAACACACACACAACGGAAACACTGTTTTAACGGAAAAAAAGAAATCTCTCTAATGGCACTCACGTGAGCGCATACTAACGGAATCACTGCTGTAAAGTACAGCACTTTACCTTTGAAAAGAATCGCAGAGAGCAGGGTTTTCTGTGTAAAGCAGAGAGTGTCTGTGTGTGTACGTGAAGACGGGGAGGGGGGTGTAAAGGCGAGAGAGTGTGTGTGCGTATGTCTGTATGTGTGTCGGTGTCATATTACGTGCATGCACTCACATACGAGAAACACTGAAACAGAGAGGGAGATGTTGATTATACCCATGAGAGACGAGCACTATGACCCAGCAGGAGAGAGGATTACCCATAATTCTGCAGGGCAAGAGAGAGAAAAATCATTGGCTCAGTTGTATTCACGTGACACTTGGTGCACTCGTCAACCAAGACTTGCTCGTTTTTCAAGTCAAAATGTATTAAAAATGTTTGCTCGTCTTGTGGAAAGCTCGCAAACCATGTTACTCGCAATCCGAGGTTCCACTGTATGTCCATGTGGGACACGTAAATTTCACTGTCCACGTAACTAGGAACGGTGGATTAGCATTGTCTAGTGCTAATTTGTGAATAAGTGTTGGAGTGTTTTATGTAATAAAATGGATGGAGCCAGCAGAGGGCGCTGGTTCAGTCGCCTCATTCTGGTCTCTTTAGGTTTGTGGCATTTTTCCCAGCGATTGTGTTCCCTCACGGTTTCCCCTCCGATATTACGACACATCAGCTTCTTTTTCTCTCTGATTCAATATGGAGAAAATGGGCCCAAGTCTCGTCTCTTCTCTTTGGCCTGAGTGAGACTAATGTGGTGATGAAGAGTTAAAGACGACTGAGCTCGTAACGTCCCATCAGTACACGCGCAAACTACTCCTGATCCACTGCGCGCCGTGACCCGGGAAACACTGCCGCTCGCGCCGTAATGAATAACAACGTGTCACAGCAGATTGTCACGAAAATTATATGTTGAAGAAAATAAAGACAGATGTTTTATTAGATTATAAATTTTTTCAAACCACTTTTTTTTTTCCATCGTTTTATGTCAACAATATTGCACGCTGATTCGTCACTGTCGTCATTGTTTTCATTTATTTATTTATTTTGCTGGCTCATGTGGCATCGCAGTTCCAGTGCACAACCTAATATGTGTGCTAATTTATCTTTTCCGTTTCGAGATGTTACCCATCTACAAACGTCATTTACTACACACAGTATAGAACACAGAGCAGCGTACACGGTGTGTAATGAGCGATTAGAGACGCAGCTTCGCTCCCAGGACACATGTAGGAGTTAACACTCTGCACATTTTTGTGCTCTGGCTGCTCAAAATCACTTGATTCAGCTAATCGGTTCCCTTTGACGGGATATGGGGGCGTGTGACCGGCAGGAAATCAGCCCGCGGTGGACTCTCCTGGAACGAAAAAACCTCACACAGATGTTTACTTAAAAGCGATTGACATTAACAAATTACCGCACAGATGTTTCTCAACTCATCTACATTAGCTCTCATCAGACTGGAGTTACCTGCCGAGGTGCAACATCGCACACTGAAGATCTGAAAACAGCTAATTGATACACGAACATGGAGTGACACCTCTATTCTAAAGAACCTCAACCGAAGCACTTTAACATACAGTATGACGTACTCATGAGACACCTGCTTCACAATGGGACACGCCCAAGAATGCAAAGCTTCCAAAGTGGTTGTGAACAGCGGCTGTTTAAAGTGGGACACAGCCAGGAGAGTAATGAAGCCATGTGGCACATGTCCATGACAGAGGCATTTCTAAGTGGAACACGCCTGCAGCACATCAAAGTTAGACACACCCATGAGAAGTGTACTTCAAAATAGGACACATCCACACCAGTGATGCTTTGTATTCAGATACGTTCATGACACATGGCACGTTGAAATGCAATACTCCAATGGTGGAGTTTTTTTTGAAGTGGGACACACCCATGAAAGAATTGCTTTGAAATGGGAAACATCTATGGCAAGTGCTTCAAAGTGGGACACACCCACAATAGTGGCATTTCAAAAGTATGACACGCCCATGACAAGTGTTGCTTCTAACATGGGACTCACCCATGACAGAGGTGCCTTGAAATGGGGCACGCCCATTACAGGTGCTTCTAAATGGGACACACCCATTATAGGTGCTTCTAAATGGGACACACCCATTACAGGTGCTTCTAAATGGGACACACCCATTACAGGTGCTTCTAAATGGGACACACCCATTACAGGTGCTTCTAAATGGGGCACGCCCATTACAGGTGCTTCTAAATGGGACACGCCCATTACAGGTGCTTCTAAATGGGACACACCCATTACAGGTGCTTCTAAATGGGACACACCCATTACAGGTGCTTCTAAATGGGACACACCCATTACAGGTGCTTCTAAATGGGACACACCCATGGCAGATTTACTTCTAAACTGAAGCACACCTATGACAAGTGGGATACCCTGTGATTCAGGTGCTTTAAAGTGGGACACACCCTTGAGGGAAGTGCGTTGAAATGGGACACGCCCATTACAGGTGCTTCTAAGTGGGACACACCCATGGCAGAGTTACTTCTAAACTGGAACACGCCCATGACAAGTGGGATACCCTGTGATACAGGAGTTTTAAAGTGGGACACACCCATGAGAGAGGTGCATTGAAATTGAAAACGCCTGTTATGGGTGTATCTAAGTGGGACACACCCATGACACAGTTACTTCTAAACTTTGGGACACTTTGGGATATTTCTAAAATGCGACTTTCCCTGTACAGACTTGCTTTGGAATGGGACACGCCCATGACAGGTGTTTCTAAGTGAGACACACTCATGACAGAGGCACTTAAAAGTAAGTAACTAAAGAGATGTTTTAAATTGGGACACGCCCATACCAGTGGTTCTTTGAATTGAGACACACCCACAACATTTTTTCTCTGCTGTAGTTAAGAACAGTGGATTAGCATTGTCTCCGGGATCAGAGTTACCTGCTAAACTTTTAAAGTGTATAATTTTTGCATATGTAACTGTAGAAATGCGCTAAATGCGCCCCACACACACACACACACACACACACACACACACACACACACACGCCCTAATCACCAGTAATGATGGTTAACCCGGCTGTGGAATGGATTTTGCTCTGCGTGTGATGTTAGCGTTCTCAGCGTGCCTGTTATATCACAGATCTTAGAAACAATTAGCCGCTGTTGTTGCATTATTAATGGATTTATGATGAGACTTTTTAAACACACCCCCTCCGGCCCACTGCGATCTCAGCGCTCTTTAAGGATCATGCCTCATCACTCATCTCGACTAGATCCCAAAGACCGGCTAACAACCGACCTGGAGCTAAACCTTAAACACAGTGAGCCTGGGGGTGATGAGGGGATTTCTTTTACTGTCCATTAGCATGTTTTGTTTATCATCAGCGCCATGGTAACGTGTCTGTAGCCGTCCTCTGAGTCTGCAGTCTTCCTGTTGGTGGATTTTGGATGACATGTGTAGCAAAGATCTCAGTCTTATTTTGTCGTGTCATATACAAGCTCTCGATGTCACAGAGATTGTTACTGTCTGCATGTAGCTAGTACAGTAATTAGCTTGATTTACTGTAGACCCATAAGGCATTTCAGTACATGTCTCACTACATGTGCACAAGCGAGAAACTCGAGACTTAGCGAAGGCAGCGCGACTAGCTACTAACTCGTTGGGATTTTTATTTTTTTTTCTAAATCTCAAAACACAAGCTGAGAAAACTCCCGGTCTCTCTGTTTCACATGGATTTCCATGGCTCTGATTTGAAAGCTCACTCGTTTTCGCCTAAACGTCTCTCAGGGACACGACGGCGCCTCGAGGACTCGCGGGATCGAAGGGATGAAAATGATGAAAATGATGTGACGACCCTGACAGCCTGCCTCAGGAAACACAGCACCATGAAACGAACATAACGGGTGATTTTACAATATTCCATGTGATATTACCTCAAGCAGCAAGACACACACACACACACACACACACACACACACACAGTAAAGGAGCAGGAACAGCAGTGTTTCGTAAACGGCTAATGAGGAACAGAGGATACGATGAGAAAGACTCCGGCTGTCGGGTTGGCACAAAACACACAGAGAGAGCTCACTGAGAACATATGGAGCACACACACACACACACACACACACACACACACACACACACATAAACACACATACACACACACAAACACACATACACACACATAAACACACAAACAAACACACACACATACACACACACACATAAACACCCAAACAAACACACACATAAACACACACATAAACACACACACACACACATTAAAATGCTGCACATCTAGTCCTTTAATTAATCCAATCAGCCACCATATAAACACGTCTAAAAACAAACAGCATCAGGTTTTCACAGCTAGAATAATCACAACATTCCCTTCATCTGAGAATCCGAGCGGGACTTGTGATTTTCCGAGTCTGAACGTACAGAATTTTCTCCTCATATCACCATGTATGATGACTGCATTACTGCTCATTATTTTTTCACCGTCTTCAGTAAAGATCAGCAAGACGTTATGCTAATGTTTGAACATGAACGCGGCTGCACGCTAACGCAGGCGACAGATTCATGTAGCGAAACTCAGAATCACTGGACATTTTCACGTCCTCGCATCACGTCCTCGCAGGTCACGTGTCCATGTTGCCGTTTCCTCTCCACACTCTCCAATAAACGTTTCTACTGGCGTAAACAACATCACACACACACACACACACACACACACTGAACTCGAACACTCTAAAAGCAATTAAAGCAAATTGTACTGAATCCTTTTGGAAAATTGGAAAATAAGTTAGCAAGGCGTTGATTTATTACAAAATATACAAGCTGTGTTAGCTTTAGCATTGCTGATTTGATATCATTACATTCAGTCTGACTAATTAGGGAGCTTTTTTGTTTTTCTAATTGTTTTGATTTTGCTTTATTTATTTATTCAAATATGGATGCTTCTCCTTCAGTCATCTTGCGATGACTGGAGCATTTAGCCAGGAGGTTGTGTCATCAGATGGCTACCAACGATCCCAAAGTGTTTCGACCCTTAACCATAACACTCTCCCGTTGGTGGGTCAGTAGTGGTGGCCAGCCACTACTCACTCCCTCCTGCTCCAAATCCAGCAGGAGGCTCTCTCTGCTGCCTCCCCCAGCCTTCCTTCGCACTGCCTTCTTTCTCTCAGTCCCCCTCGATCCAATGTCTGTTATCAGCTTCCATACTGATTGGGCTGGGAAGCCTCTGCATCCCACCTCGACTGGATACAACCACGTCTGCCAGCCTTCGTCCCTGCAATTCCACACCAATTCCCTGTAGCGTTCAGTCTTCCTTTCGAACGCCTCCTCCCAGCCCTCTTCCCATGGCACTGTAAGCTCCACTAAGATAATCTTCTTTCCTTCCATAGGGAAGAGGACAGCGTCAGGTCTTAAGGTTGTGTGGACAACGTCTGGGAACTGGAGCCTCTTTTTCAGGTCTACCCTAAGCTCCCATGCTTTAGCAGACTGCAAGACACTTGCCCTGGTTTTATTGGGCCCTGGTGGTCTCGTCCCCTCCTTGACGAATGTTATTCCTGGTGGCGACTTGCTCTTATGTTGACATTTCCTGGTCCTCTCCTGCTCTAGGATGTCAGCCAGCACAGTCAGTACTTTGTCATGGCGCCATCTATACCTGCCCTGGGTCAGCGCAGTTTTGCATCCAGTCAAAATGTGTGCCATTGTTCCCTTCTGCCCACAGAGCTTGCATGTTCGGTCGTCCCTTGTCCCCCCATCTGTGCAAATTCACAGGGGTTGGAAGAGTGTCATAGACAGCCCTAAGCAAGAATGAGATCCGGTATGGCTCGAGCCTCCATAGGTCAGCCCATATCACCTTTCTCTTAGGGAGATCCCACCTTGTCCAAGCCCCCTGGGATCCTAGCTCCACAACCTTTGCTTTCCTCCGCTCTTCCTCTAGGTCCCTTATTTCTGCCTGGATCATGGCTCTTCTTTCCACAGGGTTGGCTTTCCCCCACCTATGGAAGTGGGTCATTCCAAGACCTTGCTCCAATGATGTTCCAATGATGTCTTTGAGCTCCAGGTTCCCTTCTGCTATGACCAGAGTTGCTGAGGCCTTCCACTTCCGTCCTGACGTGGTTTTTATTCCAGCTTCTCTGACCTTGCCGTCTCTTGAGTCCCTGAGGGTCATCACCACCCTGCACTTGGCTGCTTGGAACTCCTCAACCAGGGAAGAGAGGGGTAGTTGTATTCATTTACTATCATTTAAGAATTATTTGAAAAAATACACTTGTTTTTTGGGGGGGGGGGGGGGTTGCAAAATATTTCGTTTTTTGCAACTTTTTGTTTTTGCTACATTATTGCATAAATTTTTGGTTTAGCCCTTTTTGCTATTATCTTTCTTTTTTTTACTGTTCTTTTGATTTTTGCCACTAATTGGCATACAAATTTAATCCGTTCCGGAGGCGTGTTATTAAGGTGAAATTTTGTGTTGCGAATCACATGTTCCCATAAGAAATAATATAAATGCAAATAATCCGTTCCAAACGGCCAAAATATTACCAATTTCCAACACCCTATTCATATTTTTGCATATAAAAAAAATATAAACATTTAGAAAAGGCATGTAAATGAAATTATGAAAGAGAGGCACCAGCAATTATTTCTTTCTTAATTTTTTCATTAAGAAAGCAGCTCCCTTTTCTTCTTGTTACTGTCCTGGCTAACATTCTTGTTACCCGCGGTGCTACGTCTTCATTAAATCTTGCACAAAATGCAATAAACCCCACCAAAAAAATCTTAAAATTCATAAACTTGCTTCACTTGGCTTTCCATTGACACAAACAAGTTTCGAACGGCTCCGGGACGTACAGGCGACCTAGCCGCCGTTCGGTTCGCCTCAGTTCTGGCACTCGTATGTGGGAAATGCTTCGTCTGGTGGGACGAATTCCTTGCAAAATTTTAATTCTTAAGGCGAAAGTCATAAGGAAGGGCATTCGTATAGTGAGGTTCTGCTGTATTATGTTTGTTTGTTTTTGCTAAAATTTCTTGGGGGGTTTTTCGTTACAATTTTGTTTTTGTATTTGCTACTGTGTTGTTTTGACTTTTTTTTTTTGTATTTTTTAATATTTTGTTTATTCTACAGTTTTATGGGGTTGCTACATTTTTTTGTTTTTGCTTTCTTTGCTTCTATTTTCTTTGAAGGAATTCATAAATTTTTTTTTTGCTAAATTTTTTGTTATGCTAATGTTTCTGCATTTTTTTTTTTTGTTTCTGCTACCGTCGTTTTTTTTTTTTTTTTTTTTGCTACTAAAGTAGCAAGTAGCATTTGATACTTTTATTATTAAAGTATTTGTTTCTTTTGCCTAATTTTTTTTATTTTGCTAAAAAAAAAATTGTTTTGCTATTATTTTCACCCTACATTTTTTTGTTTCTGCATAATCTATTTAGTTTTTGCTATTATTTCCTCTTCGTGTCTTCTACTAGCTTCCTTTAATATAGTGTAAAATTAAGAATTTCTGACCCTTTGCAGGAAATTAAAATGAAATCCTGGTTCAGTTATAAGACATGAATAAAAATGTCACAGTGGGAGACACTCAGTAGTGTGCACTTTGTCCCCCTATTTAGGGTTAGGGTTAGCCCTAACCCTAACCCTAGGGACACAGATGTATAACAGCAGGACAGTGAAAGTGGTTTCACCTCCATCCACTGGCCGTGTGACTGCATCTTGAGGAGGATGCAGGGGTCGGGTTTGGACAGAGCGTCCCGGTCCGAGATTCCTTTACACGCCACACGCAGCTCCACTTTAGTCAGACACGGGCTGTTAAAGAGCCCCAGCGAGGTGGCGGCCGACTCGTAGATGTCACTCATTTTCAGTTCAGTGCTGAAGCTGTGAAGGAGAAATGGGAGAGAATCATACAGAGAAAGAGAGTGTTTACAGTCATGAACTGAAGTATAAAGATAAACAGTTAATTACACAAAAAAAAACATTCAAATCTATATTTGCTATAATTTATTCATTTTTTGTTTAACTGTTCTGCTTCCTTTTTGATTTAACACTTTCACCACAGGGGGCGCCAAGTGTGTCAGACAACAACGAATAAACGTCTCATTAACAAAACTCTCCTTAATCGAGCTCATATGTCAAGTTTTTCTTTTAGTTATAATTTACTACAACAAAATAAAAAATAACCAAAGAAATTGTAAATAATTATTAAATGAACTCAGAGCCCACATTAAACCCATAAACCTTGGCATTTGTGTGCAGAACACCTGATGAAAAATAAACTGAAAGTTTATTACTCTAGTTTAATTCTTTTTATAGAAATATAAACCTCTAAAGTATGAAATAACCATCAATGGATAAATGTCTGCTGTCATTCTTTAATAAATAATAAATGGTAAATGAATGTTAAATGGAGGAATGAAACACACAGGGTCGTGCTGTTGTAGGAAATGAATCCTGTCCAGGATAAGAGCGTCTCTGCGTCATCACTCCACACGTGCTTCATTATTTAAACACATTTAGATTAATACAATAACTTTGCTTTTAATAAACCTAAGCCAGTCACAGTTTGACATCCTGAACTGACTTACATTCTTCTCTTGTTTAAGTAAAATCTTTATAAAGCTCAGTTTATCACAGTAAGAAAATCTGCCCAATGAAATGAAACACAGAAACGCAAAAGCCTAAATCAATGAAAATATTAAAGGCCTCCGTCTGCATTTCTGTCTCCTGAAAAATACAGAAACATAAACAGAGTTTCAGTGAAGCAGCTGCCAGTTACATCACCAGAGGAAGAATAAAAATAAAACCAGCATGACGACGCAAGCTATTACACCATTTACTCTGTAGGTCACAATACATGATCAAACGTGTGTGTGTGTGTGTGTGTGTGTGTGTGGGAGGGAGAAAGAAAAGAGCAAGAGTACAAGGTGGAAAATGAATGCAATGAATAAACATCAAACCTTTGAGTGTCAGTCTCCGTGAAGGAGGCGTGGCCTATGTGTGTCAGTCTCAGTGAAGGAGGCGTGGCCTATGTGTGTCAGTCTCAGTGAAGGAGGCGTGGCCTATGTGTGTCAGTCTCAGTGACAGAGGCGTGACTTATGTGTGACACTCTCAATGTAGGAGGCGTGGCCTATGACTGACAGTCTCAGTGAAGGAGGCGTGGCTTATTTTTGTTAGTCTCAATGAAGGAGGCGTGGCCCATGTGTGACGATCTCAGTTAAGTAGCGTGGCCTATGAGTGTCAGTCTCAGTGAAGGAGGCGTGGCTTATGAGTGTCAGTCTCCGGGAAGGAGGCGTGGCCTATGTGTGTCAGTCTCCATGAAGGAGGCATGGCCTATGTGTGGCAGTCTCCATGAAGGAGGCGTGGCCTATGTGTGGCAGTTTCCATGAAGGAGGCGTGGCCTATGTGTGTCAGTCTCAGTGACAGAGGCGTGGCTTATGTGTGACACTCTCAATGTAGGAGGCGTGGCCTATGACTGACAGTCTCAGTGAAGGAGGCGTGGCTTATTTTTGTTAGTCTCAATGAAGGAGGCGTGGCCCATGTGTGACGATCTCAGTTAAGTAGCGTGGCCTATGAGTGTCAGTCTCAGTGAAGGAGGCGTGGCCTATGTGTGTCAGTCTCAGTGAAGGAGGCGTGGCTTATTTTTGTTAGTCTCAATGAAGAAGGCGTGGCCTAAGTATCTCGGTTCCAGTAAAGGCATGGTCTCTGTTTATTAGTGGATCCTAAATAGAGGAGGTGTGGCGTCCGGGCCAATTTAATAAAGGAGGCGTGGCCTGTGTGCCTGCCAGTCATAGTAAAAGAGGTGTGGACTCTTTTAAACTGTACAATATTCTATAATATTCTTTAAGGCCATGTTGTATTGAACCACTTTACACTGTTTCATCTTTTAATTTCCAGGATGTTTCATAAAATACTAACGGAATCGTTTTTTAAACTATTTGAGCCTGTGCTCTTTGTGTGTGTGTTCTCACCCCTGACCACGCTGCAGCACCAGCGCTCCTTTATAGCCTCCTCGGGCTTCCCTTCCTCCAACACACTCCATTGTGCTTTAACACACCGTGTGTGTGATGGTGTTTGTCACCTGAATCACTGTATCTGCTCCGAGTGAGAGTCTTACAGCTCCATCACACGCCGATCCCCGGCCGCTCCGTGACCATCCGTCAGAGCTGTACGAGCACGCTGACGGCCGACAGCCTCATCCATCACACACACACACACACACACCACATGGAGAGGTACAGTGCGAGTGTG
>QNUK01000146.1:7500-77500 GCA_013621035.1 Clarias magur | reverse complement strand
AAAAGTAATAGACAAACACAGAGACACGCCCCTTTTACTGAGACGGAGACATATAAGAGACACGCCCCTTTTACTAAAAGTAATAGACAAACACAGAGACACGCCCCTTTTACTGAGACATATGAGACACGCCCCTTTTACTAAAAGTAATAGACAAACACAGAGACACGCCCCTTTTACTGAGACATATGAGACACGCCCCTTTTACTAAAAGTAAGAGACAAACAAAGAGAGACACGCCCCTTTTACTGAGACTGAGACATATAAAAGACACGCCCCTTTTACTGAAAGTAATAGACAAAGGCAGAGACACGCCCCTTTTACTGAGACTGAGACATATGAGACACGCCCCTTTTACTAAAAGTAATAGACAAACAAAGAGAGACACGCCCCTTTTACTGAGACTGAGACATATAAGAGACACGCCCCTTTTACTAAAAGTAATAGACAAACACAGAGACACGCCCCTTTTACTGAGACTGAGACATATGAGACACGCCCCTTTTACTAAAAGTAATAGACAAACACAGAGACACGCCCCTTTTACTGAGACATATAAGAGACACGCCCCTTTTACTGAAAGTAATAGACAAACACAGAGACACGCCCCTTTTACTGAGACATATAAGAGACACGCCCCTTTTACTGAAAGTAATAGACAAAGACAGAGACACACCTTTTACTGAGACATATAAGAGACACGCTTTTACTGAAAGTAATAGACAAACACAGAGACACTTTTTACTGAGACTGAGACATAAGAGACGAAAGTAATAGACAAAGACAGAGACACGCCCCTTTTACTGAGACTGAGACATATAAGAGACACGCCCCTTTTACTGAGGCTAATAGACGTAGACATAGAGACACACCCCTTTTACTGAAACTAACTAGAAACAGAGACACGCCCCTTTTACTGGGACTAACTTGAAATAGAGACACGCCCCTTTTACTGGGACTAACTAGAAATAGAGACACGTCCATTTTTACTGAGACTAATAGACGTAGACACAGAGACACACCCCTTTTACTGAAACTAACTAGAAACAGAGACACGCCCCTTTTACTGGGACTAACTTGAAATAGAGACACGCCCCTTTTACTGGGACTAACTAGAAATAGAGACACGTCCATTTTTCCTGAGACTAATAGACGTAGACACAGAGACACACCCCTTTTACTGAAACTAACTAGCAATAGAGACACACCCCTTTTACTAAGACTAACTAGAAACAGAGACACGCCCCTTTTACTGAAACTAATAGACAGACACAAGAGACACGTCCCTTTTTTTTACTCTCTGACTCTGTCTCTGACACTGAGACTGATTGTGTAAAGCTGCTTTGCGACAATGTCAATTGTTAAAAGCGCTATATAAATTGACTTGACTTGACTTGATAGACAGAGAGACAGAGACACGCGCCTTTTACTGAGACTAATGGTCATGGTCTTCACCTCCTCTACTAGTGTTGGCTTATTGTATTGATAAACAACTAAGTAAGTGTTTGTGAAGTCCGGCTTCTGTACAGATGCTGATGCCAGACGTTACAGGGAGACGTTACAGGGAGGCGTTACAGGGAGACGTTACAGGGAGACGTTACAGGGAGGCGTTACAGGGAGGCGTTACAGGAAGTGGAGACTTAATTGAACTAGGAGGAAAATAAACCAATACAGAATCCCTGCGTGTTTAGGCTTAAAATCTAATTATCTGCATGAATTATTCATGCTCCACTCTTAGTATGGGAGTTAAAGTGGTGGTGTGAGTGTGTGTGTGTGTGGGGGGGGGGTAATAAACCTATGTGCATAAGACCTGATGGACAGGAAGCAGGAGCCGCGTGCAGGTGTTAACGGTAACCTATTGATCTGAGGGATCCGGTTTCTGCCACTTTGACCGATCAAAATTGTCGAAAGAAATGAATAAATAATGACAAAAAAACGCCAGTGGAGATAGCCGAGCGTTTCAGATGTCAGATTTCACCCGTCCGGCCAGAAGAAGCCGTAAATGCCTGAATTATGCGATTTAATAAACTACTTCTAGGTAGCTGCAGGGGCGGCGCGTGAAGCTTCAGCGGTTACCTTGGCAACCACACTGAAGAGTACGACACATTAATGCACTGACGCGCATGATAGTGAGCGTCATCTGTGTAAGAGGTTCATTTAACAAAGTCACCGAGTAAACATTCACGCAGGGTTTAAAAGTCTGAATGTTTGAAAAGAACAACGACAAAAAGAAAGTCGTTCTGTTACACACGTGTTGTGTGTGGAGGTGTAACATGAACTCGGGTTACCTTTCAAGTTTCATCGTTTTCCATCAGTTAGGTATTAAAACCGATTTTTAAAGCATTCTAGAGTAAATATGAGCAGGAGTTCATTTCTTCCTCAATTCTAAAGCAATAATAATCCTAATTCGATATAAATGAACCAATGACTGGTGTTGATAATATGAGTAAGAAGTTAAGTGAACTGAACAACAGCACATTTCCAGGTCAAGCAGCTGGAGTTTATTATAGACATCATCCTCATAGGAGAGAGAGAGCTTCTACTCACCGTAAACATGGAAGAGATCAATCCAGGCAGCTGAGTTTCTACTGAAGAACTTAAGCAGAGGAAAGTGTGTGAAGCTTTTCTTCATGCAGGCAGTAAAACTCCATCCTGATCTCAGGTGCTGAGAAGCTGGAGGTGATGTAGAGGAAGCTAAGAGGAATAAAACATCATATGAAGGAATAAAGAGGACCGGAGGAGGAGGAGTGTGTTCACACACCGGAGTGTTTGGTGTCTCTGTTCCGCTCTACACTCAGCTTTACACTCACACTCCAGACTGATCAGGGTTTTATTCTAACCTGCTGCTGGTGGTGAGGAGGAGGAGGAGGAGGAGGATGGGTGATGATAATTTTAAAAAAACAGAGAAACAGCGACATCTAGCGGCAAACTGACAGAATTGATTCATCCACAAAACTTCAGACGGATTTGTTTAAGAGCTCAAGAGCAACACTGGGTTTCTAAAACATCCAAGAGGAAATATTGTCTATTATACTCCATCTGATTATTATAATATCTTTGACTGCATAATGAGAATTGGCTCAAATTTGAATTGCACCATGGGGATAAATAAAGGTTTTGGAATTCAAGTAATGGTTGGCTTACATGCACTGGGTGTTTGCCCCAAACAACATAACCGTGTGTGTGTGTGTGTGTGTGTGTGTGCTGTTAAAGGAAAGTAGTGTTGTGATGTGATGAAACACAACAACGCTGGATTTTTCTCGAACACTTAACTGCTGATTATTTTCTATTCTCTTTAAACCACAGCAAATTACCAAAGATTAGACTTTTTCATTTATTAAAAAAAAAAAAAAAATCATATAAATTCATATTTATTCATTCCCTCACCAAACGTTTTTTAAAGCACTGACTAAATATGTAGATTATCTCCTTACAGAAAACTTTACTGTATCATTTATTCATTTTTTGAATAATTAAATGATTCCCTGAGATCGAGCCGTGCTACAGAAAGCCTGTAACGTGTGCAGTAACATAAACCTGGACAAACACCAGAGGTACAGAAAACTAACCAACGGCGATAGATCGTTTCCATGGAAACTGTGAATACGCTGCATTTCATCAACATCACAACAAAACAGTCGCAACTTGTGTAACTGCATTGTGTAAAAAGACGGCACTTATTTACACCGCTCTAACATTTTCCCACACGTTATTCATGAATCCATTGATTTAGACATACGGTATACGGTATCAGTAAATCATTTCATTACATACATGTAAAGAAAAACACAGAAAGCAGAGACACGGGAAGCAGTGTGTGTGTGTGTGTGTTCCCTGGTATTTTATTGTACATTAAAAAAAAAGCAATTCATAAAACATACACAGATTTAACATTTACATTTAAAAAAGAATCAAATAAGATAAAAAACTGAATTACTGATTAATGATTAAAGTGGAGTTAATAGACGTTGAAGCGTTTAAATAGTCGCTCATTTAAACATCAAAAGATCTTCAGTGATGATAAAAATGTTTTTTAAAAATCTCAATACGTGTGTGTTACTGTGAAACAGCATTGACAATGATTGTACATAAAGAGTTAAAGGTTCACTAAGGCCGCTGCAAAAGGTTTCATATGATAATGACATTAAAATCAGGCGGAATGTTGGAGTTATTAATGAGCGCTAACGGTGATTGTGCAAGTCGGGATATTTACTGTTACGGGATTGCAGTCCGTTTGTACAGTCGGGCATTTAAGAACCACACACACACACACACACACACACGTCTACAGTTGGACTGATTATCAGTATAAAAACATATTTTCAGCTTTTTAAATTTAAGGCCTAAGAAGAAACGGACTCAGACACGAGACGCACTGGGGAGGAACCTTTACAACACTGGGACGTTAACGTCTGTTCGGCTCCAAACTCTACCGAGATGATCCGTGATGCGGCGAGAGGAAACTGACCGCGTACAAAAATTCACCTACAGCATAAAACACTCATAAAACTCACAAAACGGGAAGAGGCCACGCCCACAGCCGACACACCCGCTCGTCACTTTCGGACCGAACACACAAAACTAAAAGGTCCGATTGTCTTTGATTCAGTGGTTTTATACGTCTGTCTGCACCTTCTGTGTTTAACAGAGTGCTTTAACCGCGAGCTCTTGTCCAGCAGCGCGCGAAACACGCGCGAGGAAAAGCAGCGACGCGTCGAAATACCGCGCGCTAGCGCCGCACAATTCAAATCAAAACCGCGACACACACACACACACACACACACCTGTGCCGTCATTTAATCACGATTTATTACAGAATACACACACAGCCGAGAATTCACGCAGTTTGTCGATATTATATATGGATTTTTTTTTTCTGTAATAATTTTGAGTTGATAAATAAATATTGACAAACGTCCTCGAAATGACGTCAGTCAGGGTCGATAAATACATCTGAATAGAAAATCTCACAATTAATAGTTAAAAATCGTAATTTATATCGCGTCAAAATAATCAACATGTGGATTTAGGATCAACACACACACACACACACACACACACACACACACACACACACACACACACACACACACAAACTTCCAGTTATTTGAAGATTTTGCTCAGTGTAAAAAGTCTTCGGTTTGTTTGAAATTGGAGCTTTTAAAGAGCGTGTGTGTGTGTGTGTGTGAGAGAGAGGACGGATTAATAAAAACATTAAGACTGATCATGATATTGTGTGAAAACCTTCAGAACTAAAACGCTGATGAATATAGAGGCTAATGTAAAATAAAAATATATAAAAATTTATAATAATAATAAAATGACTGACATTTTTGTGATGTGATGTAGGAATAAAGTGGAATGAGGAATGTCAGAGGAGGAATGCTACAATGCACACACACACACACACACACACACACACACACACACACACACACACACGCTCTCTTTCTGATTGGACGCTTCCGCGCGGGAATGTTTCTGTGTTGCTTGTTAGCGGACAATATTAATGATCCCATTACACTTACGCTTTTGTTTTTAAACGCTCCCTGAAAATGAAAAGTTGCGTCCTGAATCTTTATAATGGTCGGAGAGACCACACCAACACGTGCCGAGGCGTGAAAGGAGGACAAACGTTACGCTCCGGGTCTAAAACACTACAAATACAAGATGCGCGGAACCGACAGAAACAAAAAACTAAATATCAGAATAAAATATAAATTAAACTGCAGAGTGTGAGTGTGTGGCAGTGGAGCCGATTTAAACCGGAATTCGCAAGTCAGCCGGACGTGGTTCATGAATCGGGACTCGGATCAGTTGGTACCGTTGGTACCGTTGGCATTGAGCTTCTCGCTCTCCTGCGCCGGCTCAGTCTGATCCACTGCTGTGTCCCTGGTATTACCAGGAAACGGGAAACCTTTCGCCCTGTAGAAGACGAGCATGTCGGCGAGGAAGGCAAAGGAGGCGAGGAAGCCGAAACCCTGGGGGGGGGGGAAACAAAATAAAACACAAATTTCATGTTTATGAAGTTATGAATTTCCATCTTTATTATTTTGATTGCGTAAAGCTGCGCTGCGACACTGACGACTGTTAAAAGTCATTATCGTGTCAAAGTCTTTTTTTTCTCCAAGAAACTGTACAAATGTACATTTTTAAAATCTAGATTTTGGTAATTAAACAATTTTAATAAACTTTTTCTTTAAAAACTTAAAATCAAAGTTTATAATCAAATCATAATGTTCATAAAATCACATGAAGTCGACTGTGAATGTTTACCCAGGAATGTTTTTAAAAAGAAACTGATTTAATTTAAAGAAGGGAAACATTTATAGCGTTATGAAAAATTGCTGGCACCCAGTTCTGAAGGAACAAGTTTTTTTTTTTTTTTAATTCATAAAACATTTATGTTATGATTTCTGCATTACGATTTCTAGACGATACGTTTCTAAATGAAAAATTTTTAATGTTGCACAAAAATGTTTGTAAAAAAGACAGTGGAACTTTGGACTGCGAGCATAATTTGTTTTGGAAGTGTGCTTGTGTATCAAAACACTCGTATATCAAAGTCAATTTCCCCCATAAGAAATAATGAAAACTCAAATTCCACAAACTAAAAATATTCATATAAAAGATAATTAATACAAAATATAAAGTAAAAATAAAACAAATGAAACCTGCACTTTACTGTTGAAATAGAGCCGTGGCTGGTGTTAGACGAGAGCAGAAGCAGGAGGAAGGGGGCTACTACGTAGGACGACTTTCACACACTCACACACACACACACACACACACACACACACACACCCCACCGGAATCACTCCTCTAAACAGATTGATCTCCCACAATGTTACAGGCTTTTAAACATTTTTTTTCTTCATGAATCGTTGTTGCAACAGTTACTAAAGAACAGTCACAACACTCTGACACAAAGTTTTTAAAAATGCTTTACACACGCGCACACACACGGTCACAGTGTTACAGTAAACAGTACATAGCGCACGGATGTTGACTTTACGAGTGACACAGACGCACTGGGAGATGATTACCCACAATCCTGTAGAATATACAGAACTCGTATATCAAAACATCGCTCATATAACAAGTTACTCACAATCCGAGGTTCCTCTGTATATAAACACATTCTTAAACACAGAAATGAAATGCAATAATTTCATTATTTATGAAAAAAGAACAAAAAAGAAAAAGGCTTTGATACTGGTGACATGAGAGGGGGAGGGGACGTACCACGGTGGCGTTCTCCAGCCCCAAGCCGTTGTTATTTGCTGCGAATGCGATGGAGGCGATGAGGAGGAGGAGGAAGATCAGAGCCGAGTACACGAAATCCTGCAGGACAAACACACACACACAAACACACACACACAGAGGGAACAGGAAGTGAATGTCTCGCCCTGTAACACACTTCCCCTGGTACACATCTCACACACACACACAGCATGGTGCTGCCGCTGTGTTCTCCACAGGTGTTGTTAATTGTCTATAACAGCGCAGGTTTACACACGGTTCTGTAAGAAGAACTAGGTTTATGTGGGAGGAGTCTCCAGTGTCAGCGCTGTCAGAGTCAGAGGAAATAAATTAATCTATAAATTAAATTAGAAATGAACATATAAAATTTCCCCTTCGCTAATGTTAATATTAAACTCTTGTTCACATGGTGATCACGCGATAACCTCCGGGCTCGTTAACCCGTTAGCGGTGACGATGCTCACCAGTTTGGGCCAGCAGGTGATGCCGACTTTCATGTGCAGCGGCGTGGAGAGGAGGATGAGGAGGAGGAGTGTGAAGAGGAAGGCCGTGCAGCTCACAAACTCGAAGAAGTAAAGAGCGCTGCAGGACGTGCAACTGTTCACCGACTCCTCCAGGACGAACGCCACGAAGGACAGGAGCTGCGGGGGGGGAGGGGACAACATGAGAAACAGCTCACACTGTGGACCGCATGCACACACTCGCACACACACACTCACTCGCGCACACACTCGCACGCGCGCACACACACTCTCACGCACACACACACACTCACACACACTCTCACGCGCACACACACACACTCACACACACTCACACACACTCACACACACTCACACACACTCACACACACTCTCGGTTTCTAAATGTTTGATATTTAATACCCTCTGGAGCGTCAGGTCATTTCTTGAGATTCATCATTACACTAAAACTTAAACTAGACTGAACTTAAACTTGTACAAACACAGAAACAATCAGATGTACATCCACTGGCCACTTCATTAGGTACGCCTGTGCAACAGCTCGTTAATGCAAAAATCTAATGAGCCAATCACATGGTACCTAATGAGACACTTCCCATCACACACCACCAAACCAACACTGTCGAGCCCCTGAGCGAGGAACTTAACTCTCACATGAGTAACAAGATCGATGTCCGAATGTCGCTCCGAATGAAACCGTCTGCCAAATGCCATGAAGGAAACATTTAATTTGGCCAAAACACAGTACTGGTGCTGATTTTATCTTTTTTTTTTTTTATATCTTATAGATATAATACGTGAAATGTTTGTGTGCGCCAAACAAGCTACTTCTGTGTCTGCAACAGGGAAGTGACCAAAAATCACTTGCTGGATTCCCTAAAAAATATCGTTAGTAACTTCAGACGTTTGAAGATGATTTCACATGGTGGCCCCAGAAACGCCATCTATCAGTTTTATACTGTCGGAATTCAAACAATCATCATTTAATAATCAATTATTTATTTTTCTTTATGAGTGTTGATACTAAAATTGGTGTTGCGTATGACCTGTAAAAACTGTAGTGTAGGTTTAAAGCATTCTGTCTAAAATGTATGTTTTTTTGTTGAAATGCTCCAAATTACACACACACACACACACACACACACACACACACACACACACACCATATGTCGTGTGGCCAGAAAACATAAAACTACAGTTTATTCAGTTAAAACAGCTTTTGGTAAATCGGCCCAATGATTATTGTTAACACTTGTAGTGTTTAATTTCCTCAGTGCTTTACATGAGCGACGGTTTATCATGAAAAATAAAACAGCGAAAGATCTGTAGTGTCTGTAACCAAGTCAAATTCATGTTGCAATATCTTGTCAATTTAGCATTTTAGAATCATACACGTGTTCAGGTTTGTGTTTTCATGTGAAATCTAAATCAAGTTTCATCTGAACGACGGTGAAGTCCGCTGAAAGATTTAAATTCAGAAAAGTTACAGACGTAAAAGAGCCTGAAACTGTATTTAGCAAACGTGTTTGTTTTTATCTGATGGAGATATAAATGTGTCAGTAAATGGATCAGGAGATAGGAAGCGTTAAGTATAACAAAAATCACCTACAGCAGGTCAGACACGAAAACAAACATGTAAACTCATGTGAACTCTTTTTATACATCTTTATTTTTGTTTAAAATTTTTTATTTAGTTTTTTGTATTTCAGTAAAATGTTCTAAATGAAACTGAAAGAGACTCGAATTCTTTAACAAGAGGAAGTTTATGAGGGTGAACACTGAACAATGAGGTCATGCTCACTGCGCGCACACACACACACACACACACACACACACAGCATGTGGTTTCAACTAAGCAACATTTCGTCTGCTGTTCGTAGGTTTTCCAACTGTGCAGCTTCGAGAGAAACCTAGCTTGTGCTCTCTCTCACACACACACACACACACACATGCACGCACACTCACACACTCTCGCGCATGCAAACACACAGCAACTAAAAGTAAGGTGAATTAACCTTACCCAGCCTAAAACACACACACACACACTGCTGTAAACAACACACTGGAACTGCACTCACCGAAGATGGGTTTATCAATCATCTCTAACACACACACACATATATATATATATATATATATACACACACACACACACACACACACACACACACACACACACTGTGTCAGTCACTATGTTGCACATAATGCAAGCTAACTTCAAGCGCTAATCGTTATTGTGCTAGCTAGCACCGAGAGTGCAATAGCGGGGAGATCAAGATCGACCCCAGTCGCATTGCACTTTAGGACAATTAGTTAGGGCACAGAGCAAAAGTTTGCACACCCCCAAGCATTTGCAGTAAAAACTTTTTGCACCTTGATTCTACAGAAATATTTTTTTTGTTCGTTTGTTTTTGTTGTTGTTGTGAAAAAATAAAGAATATGACAAATAAAATGTCTTCAGAAAAAAAAAATACTTTTTTTTTTCCTAGGAAAATAAAAAGAAAAAACTAAGAAAAAACTAAAATCTTTGCTCATTTGATATCGATGTCGTTTGATGTCGGCTTGTGTGCCGTTAAAACTACTAAGGTTTAAAATCTTTTCTTTTTTTAATGATTAAAACCTGGCAGAGATAAAAACACAACTTACACAAAACGTCTAGTGCAAATATAATAAATATAATATAAAAGTTTTTTTTTTTTATCCTAACAAAACAGTATAACAATAACACAATAAAATATATTTTCACTTGTTACAGAATTCTATCAAATACTTATTTTTTTTCACTGCAATATCTGATCCACTTTTCTATCCTTCTACTTTATTTCATTATCTTATCTTATTCTATCTGATCCTATTTCTTATTATTAGATTATTATATTTCTAATAATCCTAACAAATAAACACAGTTATTACGATTTGCAGGAACGCAGGAGCATCGATGATCTCCGGTGCGGTCCTGGGGGAGCACAGACTTTTGCACACCAGTATTAAAAAGACGGATCCTGCATCATGTGCATGTTAGTGATTAATTGTTAGTTCATGAAATGCGGTTAAGAATGTAACAGACGTTTTTTTTTTTTTTTTTAAACCACAGATCTCAATTATATTTTAAACTGTTAAACACCACAAGAGGGCGCCCTTACAGCTCAGTGTCATTTTAAATCAGCCATGTTGTTGGATTCTGGGAGAGAGCTGTACTGTATTTTGGACAAGCTTCTTGATTTTAGGTTTCTGGCTTCATTCATTTGTTAGACTTGTGCCTTTAGAACAGTTTATAGAAAACGGATGAAAGTGTGCATCTTGTTAGCAATAATTAGAAATGATGACTTGATTACTGATTGGTAACTATGAGTTACGAACAAGGTACAGAATGAATCTCTACTAAACCTGTCGCATGATTTCAGCAGCTTCATAAACAAACATCAAACTCTTTCTAACTTTTTTCTCCCAAAAACCAAAAAAACCACAAACAGTTACTTTGGTAAATTCTAAAACAACTTGTCGCTTTTAAGAAGAGAGCGTTACAGCACACACTGTTCTGTGATGAATCGAGCTGAAACGATGATGATGATGTTGTGGTGTTTATATGATAACGTGATTATGGGTTTAATTCCTGCTTCTGAGAAACGTTACAGAAACCTTTGGGGGGAAACACGGGACACGTTTACTGTGAAAGTATCCAGGAATAATAAAATTGATGGTAAAAATCTAGGGAGTTTCCACCCACACACACACACACACACACACATCACTGATTGTGTTGAACACACCTCCTAATCATCATTACATCATTGCTGTCGCGAAGCTTCACACGTGCTCCGCTCTAAAGCTTCACCTGGTGAATTTGGGACACGACCGAGGTTACTGACACACAAGAGACGTATGTTTTAATGTTTCTGTTTCACTTTGACTTTCTTCATTCCTCAGCTCGAGTCAAGAACCTTCACAAAGTCACAGACGAGTTCATTGCGGTTTTTTGTTTCTTTGTTTGTTTTTTATACTGAATACAATTTACGTTTGTCAAAAATCTACTAAACACTAAATAACGTAGAACATAATAATACAACACACCTGCTGTACTGTTCCATATAGACAAACCATCCAAGAATAACTGTTCACACAATTTAATTTAATAATTAATAATAATTTAAATATTAACAATTTAACACGTACAAAAACATTCAGCAAAAGTCAAAAGTTTCTAGATCATAAAAACGTAATTTAACCCTTTAACATCCTGCTCAACCTTTTGGTAGACCACATTTTAAGCCACTTTATCTTTTTGAAAAAATGTGCCAAAGTGAGGCCTCTGATCTCTACCACTCGGTTGTGGTTCGCCAGGCTAAATAACTTCACTAGACGTCGCTGCGTCTTTAGAAACTTTAAAACTGCAATGTAGCCATACTACAGTAAATAAAGAATTTATAATGTCTGAAAATATTTGTGCTGCTGCACCATCATAGAATAAATTAAGCATTTTATTTGACTTCTTTCTCTTGGGATGCTCAGAGGTTATTATTTTACCATGAAGAGACATCTCAACTGTTTGGATGTGCAAAAAAAAAAAAAAAAAAAAAGTTTGTCAGATGAAAAAAAATCTCTTGCTTGTTTCTCAGTGAGGATGTTGAAGTGTTAAACACAACAGCTTGTTTAAGAATCTTCACTCGACCCTTTAAAGAAGAAGTGGGTAAGAGTTAAAATCAGTTCCCTGTCTCTTCTCACTTTTGAGTCTTTTCACACTCTGCAGTGTCGGAGTCGATTTGCGTGCTCGGTGGTTCCGTCTGAGATCAGACACCAGCACCGGACCGTCACACTGCTGAGGATGAGCTCTTTAAAACACAGACCACGTGCGGGTTTATGAAGCGGAATATCGTACAGTGTTTCCGCTCTAACAGTGCAGGCGCGGTGTGTGGATGTCAGTAATTGTTACATAATATTATAAGGACAATTGTTAATTAAAGAGCGTGGCTTCTCGAAATCAGCCCAACTCTGTGGTACGTTCACAGAACAAGACATGATGCTGTTTCGGTCTTTCAGACGTCTGCCGGAATTACATAAATGAACTGTTAAATCAGAGCAGCCTGGCGGCCGATCGTCACTGACTGCACATTCCACCAGTAAGCGCGGAGTGTGAAGGTTTAATCAGCAGAGTAATCGCACAGTTCTGCTTAAACTATTGCAACATTATAGGTGACCTATCAGAGTTCAAAAGTGGACAAATTGTTGGTGCGCGTCTCGCTGGCGCATCTGTGACCGAGACAGCAAGTCTTTGTGATGTATCAAGAGCCGCGGTATCCAGGGTAACGTCAGCGCACCACCAAGAAGGACGAACCACATCCAACTGTTCATCTGGAGCTCCACAGGGTCGATGTACACGGCCGGGCCGCTATAGACAAACCTTTGGTCACTCGCGCCGATGCCAAACGGCGGTTTCAATGGTGCCAGCAGCGGAAATCTTGTGCTGTGGACAATGTGAGACATGTATTGTTCTCTGATGAGTCCACCTTCACTGTTACAGTGTGGAGAAGCTCCAGAGAAGCGACTGTACCAACCAGACTGCTGCATGCCCAGAGTGAAGGATGGGGGCGGATCAGTGATGGTTTGGGCTGCGATATCATGACATTCCTGAGGCCCAATACTTGTGCTAGATGGGCGCGTCACTGCCAAGGACTACAGAACCATTCTGGAGGACCATGTGCACCCGATGGTTCAGACATTGTATCCTGAAGGCGGCGCTGTGTGTCAGGATGATGATGCACCGATACACACAGCGAGACTGGTGACAGAGAGGTTTGATGAACATGAAAGAGAATTTGAACATCTCACATGGCCTCACAGTCACCAGATCTAAATATTATTGAGAAACTTTGGGGTGTTTTGGAGGAGCGAGTCAGGAAACATTTTCCTCCACCAGCATCACGTAGTGACCTGGACACGATTCTGTAAGAAGAACGACTCAGAATCCCTCTGGACACCGAGCAGGACTCGCATCTGTCATTCCCAAGACGAGGTGATGATGTACTGGCCGTAAAAGCAGGCCTGACACCATACTAATGAACCAGGCGTTTCAGTTTCATTGTCCGACCCCTGTATATATACCATGGAGTTGTGAAAATCAACAGCACGCACAAACTGGCATATTTTCAACGAGAGTCACGCAACACAAAGTTCGAAGGCAAACTGCGGTTGAAATAATAAAGGGCTTGGCTTCTCCAGATCTCCAGCACACTCACCCAAAGAAATTACCAACCAAAAGTCTCGCGTGAGAAATAAATTAATTAATGAATCACCAAAAACTTTTGGTGCATGCAGGCAAAAACTCCACCATCCTCTCGTCTGAAAAAAGTTCCCCAGGGGAAGCGGATGAGGAGATCTCAGACTGAGAGACTCAGAGACTCGTTACTCGTCTCACTGACTGGGGCAATTAGACACTTTTCCTTTTCATTTTGACTTCATAGGTGCATGAAGTTCATGAGAGTCACTTCCCAGACGTGCACATGATGACGGGGAATTCCTTTTCTAGTGATAAGTGAAGGGTCACATTGCTTTTGTGTGTGTGTTTATATATCTATCTGCAGATGTTTATCGTCAGCTCCATTAGTAAAACCGGTCATTCCAGCCTCTTCACGCCTCACTCCGCTGGTCCGGGCGACTCTCCAGCGCGTCGTCTGATCATCCAGCGAGGATTCGGCTTTCGGTTTAATCCACATCGCAGACATGCAGGAAGCCGTGAGGTGATGTAAGGCACATTAGCATCTGTTACGCAAGTTAGTTATATCAAAACCTCACGCAATGCAAAAGCAAAAGTAAATATATAAAAGAAATGCAAATCATTCCTAATAGCGGTCTAACCGTCGTCTGCTGCCACGCCCGGCCGGATTACGTTCAGCTTTTGTAAGGCTTTTGTTAGCGACAGAATAAACCCGAACGATCCTCAGTCCAATCACTGTAAGGAAAATAATCAGAACTGATAACTTCTTTTTTGACTTTTACTTCAGCATTAAACTACAGTCTAAACAAACATGGAATTTTTTCATAATATTAGACATATTATTGGTTTTCTGTATTTTCTAAACTGTATAATTTTTATTATATTATTATTATTACATATATTCCTTACTTGAATATTTTTATTATTATATTAGATTATTATTTTATATTCTTTATTTTAACACTCTGTTTTCTTTTAAATGTTTAGATCATGGGCGATGTTAAACATTTCACTGCATATCACACTGTGTACAAATAAGCAGAATTTCTTTAATTGGAATAAAGAAAATTTCAGTCTCAGAAATGTCTGTCTGTCTGTCTGTCTGTCTCGCAGCTTCACACAAAACTGTCTGGACAGAATTGACTGAATCTCCTGCAGCACTTAGATCTCAGTCTGAAGTTTAATCTGCACCATCAGTGAAATCACAATGTGGAGTAAAAGTGATGTTATGAACAGTTATGTGTGGGATTTAATCATCTACTGTAAAATAATCTACTAATGCGCTACTGTCTCAATGTAAACAAACACCTGCACCAATAGATATTAATGAGAAAAGATAAAGTGAATATTTTGACTGGGATCAGTTCATATTTTCACTTTGGCTGAAATAACAGCGCTGAAGTGGTAGAAGTGAATTTTAACACACCGGAGTCGTTTTAAGACGAAACTTCATCTTTATCTGATCGACTTTTTCCATTTCTCATCTGTGATTCTCTCTCCGATTACCGAACAGGGAGTGTGTTTGTCTGAGCACCAAAGAAGTACAGCAGATCAGCAGATTATTATTAGATTTAACCTAACACTATTGATTATGATGATTATAATTATTTGTGTTATGATGTGAAACCAGATGTCCCGATTAATGTCGCTGCAAAGATATTTAATTATAACGGAACTCTGCCTGTGATGTCGAGAGGGAACTTTAAGTGGTCATCATTTAATCAAAGTGTAATGAAGAAGAAGAGGAAGAATATTGAGTTAGCCGAGTTCTCACAGACAAACTCTTCTCTGGTCCTGCACGAGCAGGCGAGTCAACACCTGACTGACGGAACTGAAATTCATCATCTGGACACATAATGTTGGATTCCTTTAGTTTCTTGTTAGCTTCTGTTAGCAGAAGAAAACCACTACAGTGGAACCTTGGATTACGAGCATAATTCGTAGGTAATCGAAAAATGTATTCGAAAACACTCGTAAACCAAATAGAATTTTCCCATAAGAAATAATGAAAACTCTAATTATTTGTTCCACAGCCCCAAAAAATAAATACAGAAGAATAATTAATACAATATATAAAGTAAAAATGAAACAAATTAACCTGCACTTTACCTAAAAAAAAGTAAAAATAATTTCAGATAGATAAGTGTTTCCATTTATGTGTGCAGGCCGCGTGTATTTGTGTGTGTGTGTGTGTGTGTGTGTGTGTGTGTGTGTGCATGTGTACCTGTAGAATTAACCCCTTCCTTCGCCTCATCTTACTCCTCCTTCCTTTTTTAGTTTCACAACAAACACGCACACAACGGAAACAGTGTTTTAAAAAAGAAATCTCTCTAATGACACTCGCGTGAGCGCATACTAACGGAATCACTGCAGTAAAGTTAAAAATAATAATAATAACAAATGAACCTGCACCTTACCATCGTGACAGAACAGAGTTTCTGTGTAGAACAGAGAGTGTGCGTGAAGCCGGGGAGGGGGGTGTAAAGGCGAGAGAAGGTGTGTGTCGGTGTGTGTGTGTGTCAGTGTCAAATTACTCGCGTGCACACACATAGGAGACACCTATGATACTGAGACACTGTGCTGATACAGAGAGGGAGCTGTTGATTATACCAGTAAGAGACGAACACCAAGACAAAGCAGGGGAGACGATTACCCACAATTCCGCAGCACAAGAGAGAGAAAAATCATTGGCTATGTTGTGATTACATGACGTTCGGTGTCAAAACAAGAGCATATGCGTAATACATGATACTCGCCACTCGTAAACCAAGACTTGCTCGTTTTTCAAGTCAAAATTTATTAAAAATCTTTGCTCGTCTTGTGGAACCCTCGTAAATCACGTTACTCACAATCCGACTGAGCTTGTATTAGCCAGAGTGAATGAGTGTGTGTGTGTGTTTGTTTCTTTACTGTCTGTAAACATCTTCTGATATCAAACACCTGCTACATGATAAGACGCGTCACAGAGGGAAGGCAAAAAGTCACGATTATGTAGAACAGTCAGCAGGTGGCGATATCACGTCTCCACAATTCTCCTCTCCAACCTGATTATACTGTATAACGCAGCGCCGTAGTGTGTGTGTGTGTGTGTGTGTGTGTGTGTGTGTGTGTAGTAGGAGGAGTTAGTGGAGGAAAAGGAAAACGTATCCACTAATAAAACTACAAGAAAAATAATGGTACATGAAATATGAACTTAAGTACAGTAATGAAATAAACTTGATCATTATACTCCACCCCTCTGCGTGTGTGCGCGCGTGTGTGTGTGTGTGTGTGAGAGAGAGACTGATCATGTGGTGGTGTTTGTAATAATGAGTTATGGGGAACAGAGGCTGTGGTCAGCAGTGTGGAAAATTCTGGGAAATTGAGTTTGTGTGGATGGTGAGAGTGTTGTAACTTTATACAGCATGAACAGACAACACACACACTCTCTCACACACACACACACACGTTGCTCAGTTGTGTGCTTTCTACGTTTGATGAGAATAAAACTCGGTCACGTGACAGAAATTTTTTTCACAAACTGATTATTTTTTCCACCCAAACAACGCTTCTGCCCGTCGTGTGTGTGTGTGTGTGTGTGTGTGTGTGTGTGTGTGAGAGAGAGAGAGAGGGTGTTTTTATTGAAGAAGTAAAAACTGAGAAGTTCTTGAGAATTTCTACTCAGGAATTACACTAATATATAAGACGATTTCACAATATCCCCAACACCCTATATGACCACACGCTCACCCCCGGTGTCTCAGGGTTTAGTCCGCTGACCCCGGACACCGCCCCCTGTGAGACAGCGATGTGTCTCTGAATCCACCCTCCTCCCCCCTGCAGACGCGCTGTGTGATCTGGAAAACTCAACAAACACGGAACGTTTTAAAAGGTTAACTTCATTACTGAGGAGATAATCTCACCTTTAATCTATTCTGTTTTTATTTTTATATCATCAGCTCCGTGTTCTCAGCGCTCGGGTTATTTTGATGATTTCGACGCCACTCACGCCCAGTAAAAGTGTGTAGAAATTTTTACCCTCCACATCAGCATGTTTCTACTTGAATATGACGTCTGAGCTTCACACTTAAATCCTCAGGAAACTCTTTTTGTTTGTTTGTTGGTTTGTTTTTCAGTTCCTGACACGTGCTGTGAAAATAAACCCAGTGACTCAAACGCTGATTCCGCCTCGGCGAGGGAGCAGAAGAGCCCTGAAGTGTCCCGAGTCGAAAAGCTGAAAGCGGCGGCTCATCAGAGCGCACGTTAAGATGACTTGTTTTTTAATATATAAACCTGAAGCGGACAGGATTTCCCTTCCACGGTTTCAAGCCAAGGCGGTTTTTATCCGATTCCGTAACCCAGGATGGTTTAATGGCATAAAAGCGTCTGGTGAGTTTGTCTCGGGTTTATAACAGCACTTTAAGCCCATCGTTCATCGGCGCCTCGACTTGAAACGGAAAAGTCTCCAGTGCTGCATTCGCTAGATAAATACAGGCTGAGGGACGCGACCTCGTGATCGAGATAAAGGAGAGCGGGACAGTTAACAAACGGTTCCCAGACGAGGTTCTTAGTACTCAGACTAACACGCACACACACACCTCCTCACCCTGGTGTCAGCCTTGTGATGTCACACCCCAGCTTTAAACCCCAGGAAATTACCCAGCATTCAGCAGAAGGTCCTCACACGAGGCGGTTAACTCATTTACACACGCTTGCTGGAGGAACAAATTAACTCCAACCATCCACCTGGACGCCAAGGACGGGAGTACACACTCACACTCCACCGTCAGTCACATGATCAGCACCAACTCCTCACTAATCTAGGGAACAATAACCAGGGATTTGGTTTAATAATAAGTCTGTTCATAGGTTATGAGGACATAGCCCCAACCACCCTCACACTGTTCACTTCATTCAGCCGTGTTCAAGTTTATACAGAAAGAGAGGAGTGTGTGGGCGCAGGCTCTCATCCCAACAAAGCAGAAGCCACTAGTCATTTTAGTCATTCAATTAGTCATTCTTGTCTTTTCATGGACTATCAGGGGTTCTGCGTCCACACCAGCCGTCACTGGACAACTAGTCACACCTTTCGCCCATCCACTGTGGGCGTGTCCCAAACCAAACAAACTATTCACACCACATAAACTCCATCACAAGTCCAGTGTGGGCGTGTCCCAAACCAGATAGTGTTCACACAAATCATATAAACACTTTCTCTCGCCCACTGTGGGCGTGTCCCAAACCAAACCAAACAAACTATTCACACCATATTTAAAACATCACACGTCCACTGTGGGCGTGTCCCAAACTACACGCTGTTCACTATATAGTTGCAAATGAAAACTTCAAGTAATCCACAGGAGGTCATTACACACAAACTCACCACTTCTACGACCTTTAGGCAAAACCTGATAAAGTCCAGGTTGGTATTCGGTATGATGAAATATCGGTTCTGTCTCGGGCTTGAATCTGCCGTCGTGGTGGTGTTATACACTGCGTCTGACGCCATCGCTGCAGGAAATCTGACTGGAGAAAGAAAGAAAGAAAGAAAAGAAATCTTTTACATTAGCATTGTCGCTAACCATCAGGTGAATTTTCTATACAAACAGAACAGAAGGTTGAAACACTCCAACATCTCTGACTCATCTCATGTAGTGAGGGAACTCAGTACGTCAGGAACCGTTGTATTGTGATTCTGTAAGCATTTATACATTTTCATTGAATTTCTTTATGCATTTTTTTTTTAAATCTGTTTTGAGGTCACTGTGACACACAAACTGCCAAACAGAACACTGGAGCTGAGTAACTGAATCCGTTTCCCCCATCTTTAACAGCTAGCTTCATGTTTATTATCCATAGCTTCACAGTTCACAGTCACCCAGCAACACTGACCTCAGTTTCAGTCACTTGACCGGAGTGTGTATGCTGTGTTGCATTAAATGCACTGGAACGTATGATTATACTTAATGATAAACTCAGTGCAGCAACAAACTCAGGTTTCTGTACGCAAAATGTTTGCATGTTGTTTTTTTCCCCCCCCTATGTGAATTTTTTTTATAATGTTTTTGCGTAAACAAACATTTTTTGCAAACGGCATTCATGTAACACAAAAAAAAAAATTGAAGAGAGAAATGAAG
This sequence comes from Clarias magur, assembly GCA_013621035.1. Lineage (NCBI taxonomy): Eukaryota > Metazoa > Chordata > Actinopteri > Siluriformes > Clariidae > Clarias > Clarias magur. The sequence continues at coordinate 57,428 of QNUK01000146.1, read as the reverse complement.
ATAAAAAAGTTCATGTGGAAGAAGACATTTTCAACAAAGCTTTTCGTGTCTGAGGAGCGTTTTTTAAAACCGTCTCCATACAGGGGCAGAAATGATCAATCCCGCTGCTTGTGTTTTTCTAAAACGCCGTCCTCGTCAACAGGGAAACTTTCAGTCAGTAGGTTACATTACCGCTACCTGTAGGTCTCACTTAAAGCCGATTTTCCAGACCAGACCGTAGCTATCGCCAATCTTGTTGTCTTTTTTTTTGTTCAGTCGTGGTTGGGTCACTCTATACTGTACAATCCTGAACTCTATTTGTTTATCTAAAAAAAACAGCAAAACAAATAACATATGATGCTCTGATCTTTAAGAGCTACAGGATGGTGCAGTATAGAGGGACATTTCCTTTTTTTTATTCAGCACAACCTAGGGAATATAATTAACTAAATTTTATTTCATTTTAACCAACTATACAAACATGACAATTTAAAATTTTGAAAAAGAACAAATTAATATGATCCCATTTGTTTTTCTTTTTGTTTTTTTCTGTGACCAATAATAATAATAAGAAGAAGAAGAAGCACATTTTCTGTGTGATGTGATATTCCTATAGATAAAAAAAATAATGATAACTTCTCTCTTCTCCCAGGTGTGTGTGTGTGTGTGTGTGTGTGAGAGAGAGAGCGAGAGAAACACTGCAGTCTTCCATTAAATGATTCTCTGATTCTAAAAGACTTTTAACATTAAACTCTTGTATCCCTGATGTGTGTGTGTGTGTGTGTGTGTGTGTGTGTGTGTGTAACATTACTATTGTTGCACAACACACATTAGTGTCCACAGTGTTTACATATGCCACATTCTGACTGGAATTAAACTTTAACGTTGACTAATTTCACCACAGGTTCATTTTATAAACTAAGGAAGAGACTCGACACTCTGGAGGCTAAAGTGAGTTAATTAAAGTGAAATAAACAACAGATGTGCTGAACTTTAACGCCGTTTAAACAGTAAACACGCCGCTCAAAGTTCCGCGTGACGACGACGACGTTTAGTCCAAAACTGTAACAGCGTTGAATTCCGGTTAGTGCTGTAGAAACCGTGTGTGTGTGTGTGTGTGTGAGAGAGAGACATGGTACAGGTCGGTGTCCATTTCTGAGGTAAATAAAACGCGATTAAACCATAAGACAAACATCGCCACGCGACTCTGCGGGGGAAAGAACCGGAAGTGAAAGTAGCGCGCGCGAGAGAGAATATCACATTACACACTGATAATAATAATAATAATAATAATAATAATAATAATAATAATAATAATAATAAACATGCGTAAAATGTGGAGCTGATTAAAGACTTACCGGTTAGTTTTATCTCTCTTGTAGTTTCTCTCTCTCTCACACACACACACACACACACACTCACACGCTTTCGTGCTACTTCCGCAACTTAACAGTTTACCGTAAAGTCTGGAGAAGTTTCCCCTCACAAACGGGGATCCACACACACACACACACACTCTCTCTCTCTCTCTCTGACTGACTGACAGACACACACACACACACTCTGACTGACTGACACACACACACTCTCTCTCTGACTGACTGACAGACACACACACACACTCTGACTGACTGACAGACACACACACACACTCTGACTGACTGACACACACACACACACACACACTCTGACTGACTGACACACACACACACACACACTCTGACTGACTGACACACACACACACACACTCTGACTGACTGACAGACACACACACACACTCTGACTGACTGACACACACACACACACTCTGACTGACTGACAGACACACACACACACTCTGACTGACTGACAGACACACACACACACTCTGACTGACTGACACACACACACACACACACACACTCTGACTGACTGACAGACACACACACACACTCTGACTGACTGACAGACACACACACACACTCTCTGACTGACTGACAGACACACACACACACTCTCTGACTGACTGACAGACACACACACACACTCTGACTGACTGACAGACACACACACACACTCTGACTGACTGACACACACACACACTCTGACTGACTGACAGACACACACACACACACTCTGACTGACTGACACACACACACATACACTCTGACTGACTGACTGACACACACACACATACACTCTGACTGACACACACACACATACACTCTGACTGACTGACTGACACACACACACACACACTCTGACTGACTGACACACACACACATACACTCTGACTGACACACACACACATACACTCTGACTGACTGACTGACACACACACTCTGACTGACACACACACTCTGACTGACTGACTGACACACACACAGACACACTCTGACTGACTGACACACACACGCACACACTCTCTGACTGACTGACTGACACACACACACACACACTCTGACTGATTGACTGACACACATACACTCTGACTGACTGACTGACACACACACGCACACACTCTCTGACTGACTGACTGACACACACACACACACACACACACTCTGACTGACTGACTGACTGACACACACACGCACACACACACTGACTGACTGACTGACACACACACACACACACACACTCTGACTGACTGACACACACACACACACACACACACACTGACTGACTGACACTGACACACACACACACTCTGACTGACTGACTGACTGACTGACTGACACACACACGCACACACTCTCTGACTGACTGACTGACACACACACACACACTCTGACTGACTGACTGACACACACACACACACACTCTGACTGACTGACTGACTGACACACACACACACACTGACTGACTGACTGACACTGACACACACACACACCCACACTCTGACTGAGTGACTGACTGACACACACGCACACACTCTGACTGACTGACTGACACACACACACACACACACACACACATGCCTGTAAATAAAGGCGTGGTCGCAGTGTTTCCTCTTCTGCAGCTTCAACTTTGTCTCAAATGACAAAGTGACATTTTTATATTATTATTATTATTAAACAGTAAATAAACTTTGTGTGTGTGTGAGAGAGAGCGAGAGAGAGAGAGACTAAATACTAATTTGTCCTTGAATAAGAAATAAATTAAAAAAGCGACTAATCGGTTCATATTTGTCCTCAAAACAAGCAGAATGTCCTTTAGGTTAAAACTGAGAACAACACAAAGACTAATCACAGTCGAGTTAATGGAATAAAGAGGTTCGGAAAAAAGTTTATACCATCCCAGTGTAAATTAAACTTTCAGAAATGTAAAAATCTGTCCAGAACTTTAAAAAGTACAAGCTTAAAGAAAACCTTTAAACTACAAAAAAGAAAATCAAGTCTTGTCAATAAAACTAAGATGCAAAAACTAAAAAGTTCACTTGTGCTTAAATGTTTAAACATGAGGACGCATTAAATTATATTTGCATAAAAAAATACAATTAAAGCTGAGACAAAATAAAGTAAATTAAAAGATCATTTAACTGAAGAGGCAACAAAGCAATGTAAATAAATCTCACACGTAAATGTTTGAAGTAATTATATTGATTTGTTATTGAAATCACTGTAAATAAAATTAATATAACTATAATTCTTCATACTAAATAAGAAATAAATTTAACTTTGAAAAAGAAAAGTGTCAGCAGTTAATTAAAGTATTTTAATAAAAGATGTGTTTAAGAATAAAATATTATATATATATATATATATATATATATATATATATATATATACCAAAATGTCAAATGAAATGTCCTTCTTGTGCTCAAACGCAAAACAAAAAAATAAATCCCGAACACAATTCTGTATTTTTTTTATCCCACTTCTGAGTTTCTGACTGTGAGCACTGGCGGCTCAGTGGTAGCCCCCAGCCATTGGATGCAGTGTCGGGATAAAGCCTGAATAAAATGGGAGGGTTGCATCAGGAAGGGCATCTGGTGTAAAACTTGTCCCAGGTTTCTGATTGTAAACCTTGCAAACACAAAGGTCAGTCAAACAGTTGCTCATTGTTCTAATGACCTTTGCAGGCTTATGGTCACTTGTAAATAAAATGGTGTTAATTTATTAAGTGAACTGCAAGACACGATCCAATAGGAAGTGAGTAGGCGGCCTCTGTGTCCGTCTGATGGATATTAAAACTGAAAGTAAAATACCATGCACTTATGACAACTCCAAAAATAACACAGTAGTACCAGTAGTATAATGACTAATATAATTTTTTAAGCATTTGTTGGATAATTGAAGGTTTTTTAGCCTACAAAACGTCTTTCTGTTTGAGAGAAAACGTAGAACCTCTAAGAGATCACCAGAGAGACTGACATTTTCTGAGCCTGTACATTTCCACAGGAAATGCAAAAATATATGTACAACACAAACTTATCAGCAAATCATATGATTATACAGTAACATGCAAATGTGTCACATAACCTGAGAATTATTATTACTATGGTTATTATTATTATAATTATTAATATTAGCACTGTCACATTGCACCTCCAGGGTCCGGGTTCGATTTCCACCTCGGGGTCTGTGTGCGTGGAGTTTGCATGTTCCCCCCGTGCTTTGTGGGTTTCTTCTGGGTGGTAGTGTGTGAATGAGCGTGTGAATGCTGACAGTTGGGAATAAATACAATGGTCACCATTGTCCTCCATGGTCCCTAATTGGACGACAGACGTTCATGGATGGATGGATGAATTATTATTCTTATTATTAATATTATTACTGTTGTTGTTGACGTTGATGACGTTTTAGAGATCTGTATCTGTGTTACAGGTCACTATTAAATAATAAAGTATCCCTTCCTGCTAGATATTTTTATTATGTTCATTTATTTATTAGTTAGTTAGTTCTGCCTGTGGCTCCGCGGTATAACTGATTCCTGGAGGACCACAGCTCTGTATATTTTAGTGCTTTTTCTACTCATCCACACCAACTTCAATTATGACAAGGCTGTTAATTAATTTATTAAGTAACTCAGGCGTACTGGGAGCTGAGAAAACAATAAAAATGTTCAGAACAGTGACCTCCTGAACTGAGAACCACTGAGTTATACTTCGAGAAGTCGTTGAAGATTTTAATGGTACAATACTGACGCCTGCTGGCCAGAAGTGGTAAGTGTCATTAGACAGTATTTTAAGTTAACTTGAGTAGATAAGAAACTTCTGCTTTCTGCTTGTGTTCTTTAGCTTAAAATTATTAGTGTAGTGCAGTGGATTGTGTACCATTAAGCAAATGACAAAAATGTCTTTTCTCAACATCAGGCACTGCTCAGTAAAGTCTGATGCTGTATACTGTTTTCACGCATGACGGTCACGCGAACCATCCAAACAGCATCAACATAAAATTCGCAGATGACACCAAAGGTATTGGTCTTATTATGATCAATGATCATATATTGGAAATAAGTGTATGAACTGGTCACATGGTGCGAGGCTAACAATCTCACACTGAACATCGGCAACACCAAGGAGATGGTTGTGGACGTGAGGAGACGTGAGCATCAGAGATGCTGAGGTTGAGAGAGTCGGCAGCTATAAGTTTCTGGTTGTAGACATCTGAGAGGCCCTCAAGTGTAATTCCATTTAAAGAATGTCCTTCCTGAGGAGACGTTTGGCATTTCACCTCACGTGCTAACTTGCTGCATTGCTGTGTGGTTTGGCAACAGCACAGCACACGACAGAGCGGGTGATCAAGCTGACCGGACAGATCTCCCCTCACTGCAGGACATCTACGATAAAAGGATCTACAAATGGGTCTGCAACATTATCCAGGACTTCACCCATCACCTCCACGATCTCTTCCCCTTAATGAGGTCTGGCAGGCAGACTCCAGAACCGACTGTCCATCCCCAGGCCATTAGACTGATAAACAGTCACGGCCACTTCCACCTGTATCATCGCTCAGTGCTACGCTGCACTTTTACTGCTGAGACATCTACACTCACAATCAGGGACAAATCAACCACTGGACTTCACACTGACTTTATCACCACTTGACACTTTAAATCGGTCACTTTACTGATTCTTGCATTACACATTTATACTGGGAAAAAATGTCTTATTGTTGGTTGTTGTTTTTTATTTTATTAACATTTTTAAAGCAGCTATTGCTTACATATTTGTTACACTTTACTGTATGCAGAGACAGAGTTGAGAGAGAGAGACAGAGAGAGAGAGAGAGAGACAGAGAGAGAGAGAGACAGAGAGAGAGAGACAGAGAGAGAGAGAGAGAGACAGAGAGAGAGAGAGAGAAGAGACAGAGAGAGAGGAGAGAGGCAAGAGAGAGAGAGACAGAGAGAGAGAGAGACAGAAGAGAGAGAGAGACAGAAGAGAGAGAGAGAGAGACAAGAGAGAGAGACAGAGAGAGAGACAAGAGAGAGAGACAGAGAGAGAGACAAGAGAGAGAGACAGAGAGAGAGAGAGACAGAGAGAGAGACAAGAGAGAGAGACAGAGAGAGAGACAAGAGAGAGAGAGACAGAGAGAGAGAGAGAGAGAGAGAGAGAGAGAGAGAGAGAGAGAGAGAGAGAGAGAGAGAGACAGAGAGAGAGAGAGAGACAGAGAGAGAGAGAGAGACAGAGAGAGAGAGAGAGACAGAGAGAGCATGCCTTACAATCTTAAAAACAAGCGCATGCATGAGTGTGTGTGACTGGCAATAAGACAGCGGCCGTATTCATGGCTCAGCAGCAACACGCTGCCCTGACTGATGGCTTCACCGAGCTGAGGATTCATTGGCAGCTTGTTTTTGGGTCACAGTGTAACGACCGCGGTTTCCTTCCTTCTGCTCTGTTTTTTTCAGGAGTCTGACTCAGGGTTTTCAGCCTGTACAGGAGTCCCACCCTGTCCCACCACACCACACTGGCGCACACAGGCAGCCTTGTCCTTTATAGAGACGGTTAACATTTAAATGTGAGTCGAATGTGAGCCGCAGCGCCGAAGCTCTGAGTTTAACATTCAACAGTAGAGTCTTACAGTACAGTAGAGGAATTTAAAAAGTACTTGTTTACTGTATCTAAACACAAACATAATCATTTACCTTGATACTAACATTTGCTGCATTCTACATGATCTAAAACATAATTATTATAATAATAATAATTCCCTATATACATTATATATATATATATATACACAGTATAAGTGTAGTGGTTAGCACTGTCGCCTTGCACCGCCAGGGTCCGGGTTCGATCCTATTTACAGGCTCGATTCCCGTCTCTGTGTGCAGGGAGTTTGCATGTTCTCCCTGTGCTTGGTGGGTTTCCTCCGGGTACTCCGGTTTCCTCCCACAGTCCAAACACATGTAGGTTAGCCTAATTGGCGTTCCCAAATTGCCCGTAGTGTGTAAATGAGTGAGTGTATATATTTGTGTGTGTGTGTGTGTGTGTGTGTGTGTGTGTGTGCCCTGCGATGGATTGGCACCCTGTCCAGGGTGTACCCTGCCATGTGCCCTAAGTCTCCTGGGATAGGCTCCGCCCCCATGACCCTGAATACAGGATTAAGCGGTATAGATGGTGAGTGAGTGAGTGATAATGTAAGTGTGCAGTGCAAGTGTGAAAACTGGGCGTTTCTTTAAATAAATAAATAAAAACCACATCATCATAAAACACACAAGCCAATCAGGATTCAGTATGAACACAAGCCATGAACAGCGTGTCAGGGGAAAAAGTTTAAAAAGCAAAAGACCTATTATTATTATTATTATTATTATTATTATTATTATTACACACGTGGACAAAATTGTTGGTCCCCTTCGGTCAATGAGAGAAAAACTCACAATGGTCACAGAAATAACTTTAATCTGACAAAAGTAATAATAAATAAGAATTCTATGAATGTTAACCAATGAAAGTCAGACATTGCTTTTCAACCATGCTTCAACAGAATTATAAAAAAAATGAACTCATGGAACAGGCCTGGACAAAAATGATGGCACCCCTAACTTAATAGTTTGTTGCACAACCTTTTGAGGCAATCACTGCAATCAAACGATTCCTGTAACTGTCAATGAGACTTCTGCACCTCTCTGCAGGTATTTTGGCCCACTCCTCATGAGCAAGCTGCTCCAGTTGTTTCCGGTTTGAAGGGTGCCTTTTCCAGACAGCATGTTTCAGCTCCTTCCAAAGATGCTCAATAGGATTGAGGTCAGGGCTCATAGAAGGCCACTTTAGAATAGTCCAATGTTTTCCTCTTAGCCATTCTTGGGTGTTTTTAGCTGTGTGTTTTGGGTCATTGTCCTGTTGCAAGACCCATGACCTGCGACTGAGACCCAGCTTTCTGACACTGGCCAGCACATTTCTCTCTAGAATCCCTTGATAGTCTTGAGATTTCATTGTACCCTGCACAGATTCAAGACACCCTGTGCCAGATGCAGCAAAGCAGCCCCAGAACATAACAGAGCCTCCTCCATGTTTCACAGTAGGGACAGTGTTCTTTTCTTCATATGCTTCATTTTTCCGTCTGTGAACATAGAGCTGATGTGCCTTGGCAAAAAGTTCCATTTTTGTCTCATCTGTCCATAGGACATTCTCCCAGAAGCTTTGTGGCTTGTCAACATGTAGTTTGGCATATTCCAGTCTGGCTTTTTTATGATTTGTTTTCAACAATGGTGTCCTCCTTGGTCGTCTCCCATGTAGTCCACTTTGGCTGAAACAACGACGGATGGTGCGATCTGACACTGATGTTCCTTGAGCATGAAGTTCACCTTGGATCTCTTTAGAAGTCTTTCTGGGCTCTTTTGTTACCATTCGGATTATCCGTCTCTTTGATTTGTCATGAATTTTCCTCGTGCGGCCACGTCCAGGGAGGTTGGCTACAGTCCCATGGATCTTAAATTTCTGAATAATATGTGCAACTGTAGTCACAGGAACATCTAGCTGCTTGGAAATGGTCTTATAGCCTTTACCTTTAACATGCTTGTCTATAATTTTCTTTCGAATCTCCTGAGACAACTCTTTCCTTCGCTTCCTCTGGTCCATGTTGAGTGTGGTACATACCATGTCACCAAACAACACAGTGACGACCTGGAGCCCTATATATAGGCCCACTGACTGATTACAAGATTGTAGACACCTGTGATGCTAATTAGTGGACACACCTTGAATTAACATGTCCCTTTGGTCACATTATTTTCAGTATTTTCTAGGGGTACCATCATTTTTGTCCAGGCCTGTTCCATGAGTTTATTTTTTTTTAATAATTCTATTGAAGTATGGTTGAAAAGCAATGTCTGACTTTCATTGGTTAACATTCATAGAATTCTTTAAAATTATTACTTTTGTCAGATTAAAGTTATTTCTGTGACCATTGTGAGTTTTTCTTTCATTGTACCAACAATTTTGTCCACGTGTGTATTATTATTAATAATAATAATAAATTACTTGCTTTCCCAAACAACACACACCATTCATTGCACAGTATGATATGTATTTATTTGCTTGTTTTGCCGTTTTTATCACTTTAAACGATCAGTCGTGTTCACACAAAAAAGGATCGCTTGACTTCCGGCACTGTAATCTAAAGCGCTCGAAATTTAAACAAAAATATCTTAAAAATAAATACATCAACACTTTTTGGTATAAATGGAATTTTAAAAAACTTTAAAACAATAATTCTATATGCGATCCCACATTAAAGCTGCACTGATTAAGACTTAATAAGGAAATAATAATGTGTAGATCAAATTTAAAGTATAAACAAATTTATAATCTAAATGAATTCTAATATTCTAATACTGCAGTGATAACCAGAATGACACCAGCGTCAGGGAAGATGTGTGTGTGTGTGTGTGTGTGTGTGTGTGTCCATCCTGATGCATCATGCTCTCTCTCTCTCTCTCTCTCTGTTTCAACACGTCACACTTTATTCTGCCTCACACCAGCGAGCGTCGCTCAGAAATCTCCCTTTTTCATACATTGGGAGCGTTTCTTCCTCGAGTTTTTCCTTCCTCGTGGCCTGCGGGTGTGAAGTCGGGGTTAAAGCAAAAGAGTCCTAATCGTATAAACTGCAACGTTCCGGGCGGAGCCGGACTCATCACTCCAAACAGCACCGGATCACGTGTTCCTTCCTGTGACTGTGGATCAGGTCGCGTTACACACCGATAGCTGCAGAGCAGAACAACAGAGTGAGAGTTTTAAAAAAAAATTATTTTTGTTTTTTGGGGATTTTATGTGACACACCAACACGGAGTGGCACAGCACTGTGACGTGGAAGGAAAGTGAGAAATGGTTTTTAACAACATTTACAAATACAAATCTGAAAAGTGAGGCGTGCATAAGTATTCATCCCCTTTTACTCTGATACCCGTAACTAAAATCCAGTGAAATCAACTGACTTCAGAAGTCACCTTATTAGTAAACATAGAAAATGTCTCTCACTTTATTGTAAAGTACAAATATGAAATTTTGCAAGAAATACAAAAGCATTGGGGGTTTACAGATTTTCTCATAGCAAGAATAAAAGGGAGCCGCTTTCAGTTTGGTTTTTAAAGCAGCCAGTGCCGAGAGGAATCATAAGTTAAGGTAAAGTGAGGTTTAATGTCTATTTATTATATATATTACTCCATTTAAATATCTTTTCTAAATGTTTTGATTGTTTTTATATACAATTATATGACAATAGTGTTGGAAATCAGTAATATTGGTAATATTTTTGGGTGGCTGGAACGCATTATCTGCAGTTACATTATTTCCTATGGGAACATGCGTTTCACAAAACGACATTTCAGTTTGTGTGCCGAGGTACTGCTGTATAAATGATACTGGAATCACAGTTTGATACGTTTCTCAGAATATCAGATGTACGTCTTGTATAATTTATTCACCAAGAAAATATGCATATACCTATTTACAGGATATATAAAAGGTGCCAATATTTACAGTTTAGCGTTAACATCGTCATATATGCTTCTGCTCGACATGACGCCTGTGCAGACGTGACAAAAACTCATTTAGCGTCTTTAATGTAACATATGACTGTACATTCCACGCGCCTAGGTGGAAAATTATAGAGACGAAATATTTTCACTTTCATGAGTGACTCAGGGTTCAGGTCTGGGTCCATGTGTGATTCAAAAAAGCGCAAAAATAAATACAATCACTGCATTCATTCATTATAGTCTGAAGTTCAAATTTTATATGATCTATAAACATAAAGACACAGAGATGAGTAAAAGACAGAAGGAGACTCACTGGTTTGCTGCGAGCCGCATGAGAGTTTGTACGACGTCCATAAACTGATCGCCTGAAGGAAAGTCGAAATGAAGCCAAAAACCTGAAAGAGATTCGCAAAGGAGTTCAGACTCGTGACTGTCACAGTGTAGAAGAAAAAAGTATGATCAGCATCAAGATTTAACCTTCACCCATCCATCTCCACACACACACACACACACACACACACACACACACACACACACACACACACACAACTCGTTTATATCAGAACACACCTGACGAGAGGAGACTGCTTTTATTCCTCTAGAAATGGAAATGCGTGTTCTACACATATCGTAAAGCGACTCCCTGAGTTTATCTCTACATCTATTCATTCCTGTAGTTTTAAAAGACGAAAGAAAAAACGTACAATAGTTTGTACACTCAGTTGGACTCGGGTGTCATTATTTTTGTTTTCATTTGTGTACAAAAATCCATGTGTTTTCTTCATCATCATTTGTGGGGGAAGTTCCACCTTGTCCTCGCCGTCAAACACGTGTCAGGAAGTGGTTTCTTTAAGTGATAGAAGAGGAAGAAGTCACGGGTGTGAGGTCGGGGGTGTAGTGGGGAATGAGGCAGAATTTCGTACCCTGAGTGCCCGAGAATTTCACTCGCAGGTTTCACCGTTTCTGTGAGCTGAACGTGCCGGTGGCGTGTCATGAAGGGGGCGCACGACTCGTTTCCCGAGACATCATTCGGACAAATTTATTCAGTTTCTTTATTTATTTTCACACAATAATCCAGATTTTATTCCCGCCCCTCTGACAGTGACATCACTGGCATGTTCAAGGAACCAGAGTTGTGACACGCCGCGTTATCCCGTGCTCATAAAGGGACCGACGCGCTCAGTAACAATCCTCTGTGGTGGATTAAACCACGCGCAACTGGTACTGAGGGGACCAAAGTGTACCAGGAAACAAACATGACACCATCAGACACACGCCAGGATGGATCCATGTTTTAAATGTTGTTTGCCCTGAATTCTGACCCGACCATCCGAATCGAGATCAGACCAGACGATGTCTGTGGTGCGTTCATGTGATCTGTGGGTCTCTGCTGCTGGAGCGAAGGTTCAAGATTCCACGTGTTGCGTCCGCTAGAACCATTCAGGCCGTTCTCCTCTCTCAGGGCATTTCCTCTCTGAGACACGCTACACTCAGAGTCACTCACATCACCTCCCTTCCCCGTTCTGATGCTCAGCCGGACCTTCAGCGGATCGTCCTCACCAGGTCTACAGGCCCTGAGCTGCTCTCGTCTGATTGGCTGATTAGATATCAGTGTAATGAAGCAGCCGAGGAGTGGATATTAATAAGACGATGAGCATATCTTAAGAAGTGCTGAATTAGGTACGGACCTCAGATCTCTCTTTTACCCATGTACGAGTCATGAGGAAGTGTGTGACTGTTACACAAAGTGTAGGTGTGGAGACACACATTTGAGAAATACCAGACCGATCACTTCTCGGTTACTCTGCCAGAAATCACAAGCCGTGGAACTGACTCTCACACACACACACACACACACACACACATAGCTCTGCTATACAGCTGCATTTCTCATTAATTGAGCAAACGGCAGGAAGTATGGATGTGTGTGTGTGTGTGAGCTTATTCTAAGTTTAATAATTTCAATCCATATTAAATATTCTTAGCTTTCTCAAAAAATAACAATCATTTGTTTTGTGTGTAATTAAAACACAGGGTTTTTTTTCCAGCCGTAGAACTTCAGACTGAGTCAGAGTGACGGATCTTTCCGGATAAACGCCAACACTTTCACACTGGAGATCGTTGGGACACTTTTCTTCTCTGACATCATCTATATTTAACTTTTATTACTGAAATGTTACTACAGGGCGTGGTGCAGGTCTTCTGCTGTGAAAACACTCACACTCTTTGTCTGTGTGTGTGTGTGTGTGTGTGTGTGTGTGTGTGTGTGTGTGTGTGTGTGTGTGTGTGTGTGTGTGCGCGTCAGTGTGATTTCCTGTTTTGTTCACCACAACTTATCTACAATATCTACTTTATAATATCCACATTTTTGCTCTTCTTCCTCTTCTTGTTTCTGCTGCTCTCACAACTTCATCTGAAGTCAATCATTAGGTCTCTGACACAATAATAACCCGCGTGCACGTGTGTGTGTGTGTGTGTGTGTGTGTGTGTGTGTGTGTGTGTGTATATAATACACTCCTCAGGACCATATTTGATTAGTTTCTCTACATTTAAGCCAAACTTTAAGCTTCATTTAAAATTGAGTAATGGGATTAGGACGGCAGAGACACACAGAGAGAGAGAGACACACACACACAGAGGACGGGGCTGGAGAGAAAATGTGTCTGCCTCGCCGGTTTCAATGAATCAGTCCGGGAGCGCGATGATAGAAACTGTCCGACTAGTAAATCTGAAAATCTGAAAAAGTTCACAGTCCAATACAGTGGAAAACAGCTCTGAGATAAAATGATGTCTGGGATTCCTGGGATACATTTTGACTTGAAAAACGAGCAAGTCTTGGTTTACGAGTACCGAGTATTATGTATCACATATGTGCTTTTTGTTTTGACGCCGAGCATCTCCGAACATCAGTGCACGTGTGTACTGTTTACTATAACACTGTGACCATGTACATGCACGTAAAACATCATTCACAACGTGTGTGCGAGTGTAAAGCAAAAGCAAGTCTCATTAGAGGGTAAAAATCCATTTTCTCTCTTTGTATCAGCCTGCTATGCGTGCACGTCATCTGACACTGCACTCACTCACTCACTCACTCACTCACTCACTCACTCACTCACTCACTCACTCACTGCTCTACACAGAAACCATGCTCTGTCGCAATTCTTTTTAAAGGTAAAGTGCAGATTAATATGTTTTATTTTTACTTTAGAGCAGTGATCAATCAAGTGTCACATGACGCGCGCGCACTGCTGGCTGATACAGACAGGGGGGAGGGGTATTTACTGTGTAAGACGAGAAGAGGGGAGGGGCTAATTCCACACACACATATACACAGCGCCTGTGTATATACACATATACACCGCACACAAACTGAAACATTATCTGTTGGGACTTATTGTTACTTGTTTTTTTTGTTTGTTTGTTTTATTGGGGGGATTCTAATTTAGTCGTGTCCAATTCCTCCCCGTCACTAGGGGGCTCCCACATTAAGGCTACTACTACCACTCAGCCGGGAGGGCCGAAGACTATCGCGTGTTTCCTCCGAATCACGTGACGCCAGCCGATTGCATCTTTTTCGAAATGCTCGCTCGCGCACTTTTGGGGGTGGCGTAACACACTGCGTAGCACACAGCGCTATCCGCTCCCTCCGTTGTGTGAGCTCACAGACGCCCCTGATTGGCTGTAGAGCCGTGATTAATGTGGGAGCACGATGTACCTCTCATCCCCTCTGAGAGAGCTCGGCCAATCAGCTCTCTCTAGACCTCCGGCTGCGAGAGGTTACAGCATCACCCGGGATTCGAACTAGCGATCTCCGGATGATAGGGCGAGCGCTTTTACCACTGCGCCACTCGGAGGCATTGTTACTTGTTTTTAAAGGTAAAGTGCAGATTCATTTGTTTTATTTTTACTTATATTTTATATTAATTATGTTTATTTATTTATTTATTTGGGCTGTGGAACAAATAATTAGAGTTTCCATTATTTCTTATGGGAAAATATTATTTGGTTTTGATATACAAGCAAAGAACAAATTATGCTCGTAATCCAAGGTTCCACTGTACTTTATTTGCCAAGTGTGTTTAGAATTGTAAATATTGGATGGAGATATTTACAAAACTTGTAATAGAATGGCAATACAGATCAAATCGACACCAAGGTATCGGGACGGCCCTGGTGATTCCCATCACTAATAATTATACAAAAGGAATATTATTTTAAGCGCCTGGTAGAAGTTTATACAATAAAAGTAACAAAAAGAAAATCTAATCCTGATTTTAATTAATATTGCACTCATAACATTTCTTTTTTAAAACATGTTTTATCGCAGCACGGTGACATCACATGCATCACATGTTCTCGTATCCAACATCCCGTTCTAATAAGATCTCACTCACAGATCCGGCTATGAGAGCGGAGACGTTGTAGCTCTTCACTGCTGCTACGATGGATGCGATGAAGACCAGCAGGGTTCCCAAGGCGTAGTGAAAAAACTCCTGCAGACAGTAAAAAAGGAAAGAAAACATCAGTCAGTCAGACTTCTGTGAAACAAAAGTGGTCTGGTTAAACGTGGATGTGCGCTCACCGTCAGCGTCCAGTTAATGCAGGGAAGTTTCGACTGTAGCCTGAACACGTACATCAGGAAGAAGATGAGGAAGGCGAAGAGGAACCAGAGTGTCACTACCTCGAAGTAACGGAACGCGTCGTAGTCTGTCCACCAGGTGGAGCAATGGACACACAGGAAGGCGATCATCAGGCTCAGCTAGAAACACGTCAACAAGTATGAGATAAAACCAAGCAAAATACAAACAGATCCATTTTGTGGTAGATTTTTTTATCAGAAGTCATTAGGATTCATTACAGCGATACGGTTCAAAGCCTCGACTCTCACTTCCCTTATCAAACCTCCATCTGTGTATCGCCTTAACTTCACATCTCTGAGCACATCGCTTCCTGCTCATAAGCAACACCATGATATTTTGTGACTGTTGCTACGGTTACCTCTTTCCTGGTTACGCCTGGTCTTAATGTTTGAAATGTGTTGTGTTGTATTTATTCATATGCATTTCTTTTTTTGCATGTCAACACCAAGTCGGATTTGACAGAAAGTTCTGGAAATGAGATGAGACTTAATGAGATTTAATTTAATGAGCGGCTACACAAGCCTTCACTCCGGTTAAATTAAAGTATATATATATATATATATATATATATTTTTATATACCTCAAATCAAAACGAAATTAACTTCAATTAAAGTAAGAAATTGATTTCAAACAAGTTTAGGGTGTTTCTTAAGCCGTTATGATGTAACGCACACTTGGTCTGGTCACGCCCCCTCCTGGCAAGTCGGCCAGAAAAAGCTAGCTAAAGAGCATGATGGGATTTCACCAGATACGATCGAGCGTGTTCTCAGCATCACAACCTGAAAATGTTATGGAATCGATCAGGAAGCGACCGGGTAACGAACAGAAAGACGCTTTATTCTGTATGTCAGTGACGCCGTCTATAATCTATTGAAATAAAAGACAGGTTTTGTCTGGACATTGGGTCAGAACTCACTCTGTCAGTGATATCTTTATGTTTAATACACTGGTGGAGCAGAAACCCGTCTCAGAGATATTCCTGTCTGTCTGTCTGTCTGTCTCGCAGCATCACACAAAACTGTCTGTACAGAACTGACTGAATCTCCCGCAGCACTTAGATCTCAGTCTGAAGTTTAATCTGCACCATCAGTGAATCTAAATGTGGAGTAAAAGTGATGTTATGAACAGTTATGTGTGGGATTTAATCATCTACTGTAAAATAATCTACTAATGCGCTGCTGTCTCAATGTAAACACACACCTGCACCAATAGAGATTAATGAGAAAAGATAAAGTGAATGTTTTGACTGGGATTAGTTCAGATTTTCACTTTGGCTGAAATAACAGCGCTGAAGTGGTAGAAGTGAATTTTACAGAATGTGATTTCTGTGTATTAATAAGTGAGACAGAGAGTTCTGCTGTACAGAAAGACACACAGACATGTACGTGGACTTCAACCTGAAATAATAATAATATCACTGATTACATTAAAGATTATTACAGCAGCTTTAAACTTTTTAACTGTTTCTATAAACTCTTTAACCGTCAGGGACGCGAACTAACACTAGTATAGAGATCAGATCTAAACATCAGTCATTCACAGAGGAAGAGAGATCTCCTAACATGGGCTGTACTTCTCCATGGTGTGTGTGTGTGTTTTTTTTGTGTGTGTGAACCTCAGTGGTTTTTACTCGCAGAGCTTCATGATTTCCCCTCCCATGAGAACGGAACACATCTTACGCTAGACGTCCAACAAAAGGGAAACGGCTTCTTTATCTTAAAGATAAGCTCTGAATACAGGATCACGCTGGGGGAACACGAATCGCCATGACAACGACAGATCTAACCATCAGCCCATCAGTCAGCTCTCTTCCCTCTGCAGATCTGCTCTGTAGTTAACACCGGGCCAGTGGTGGATCAAACAGTTAAGGCTCTGGGTTACTTATCGGAAGGTCGAGGGTTCGAACCCCACCACCGCCATGGTGTGCTGTAGAGCCCTTGAACGAGACCCTTAACCCTGTCTGATCCCAGGAGACGCTGTATCCTGGCTGGCCCTGCGCTCTGACCCCCAACTTCCTAACTGTGATATGCAAAAACATCATGTCACGTGTGACAAATAATGTGAAATGATGTCACGTGACATGTGTTTCACATGTGCATTTCTGGGCCAGAAAATATATATTAAAGCTGGAAACAAACTGAATATATGAAAAGTAATTGATGTACAACAGTGATCTCACACTCACTCTCTCTCTCACACACACACACACACACACACTGCAGCTTTAAGACTGGGTTTGAATAAACTGTTGTCCTATCTGGAATGCAAACCAAAAAAATACTTTTAAACGTAGTATTAGTAACAATCTTGTTTTCTTACCACTTGGGCAAGTTTTAATAATCCTTGATAAGAGCGACAGTAAGCGATGTTTAAAAATCCTCCATCCGACGTGGTCGTGGTCGTAGTCGTGGATGTCGTCGTAACAACCCTGTGCGACATTTTGCTTTTTTGTAAAATTACCTGTTCGGAATTTTGTACGGGTTTCAGTGTGTGTGTGTGTGTGTGTGTGTGTGTGTATGCTTTAAGAGCGAGTGCGTACACTGAGCTCCTGTGTGTGTGTGTGTGCGTGTGTGTGTGTATACGCTTCAGAGTCCTGTTGTAATTTCTGGGGCGTGACTTCGGCTAAATCCTAAACCGCTTGACATCATTCACTTTTATGTGCGTCCAGTGCCCTAGATAGTGCACTCCGTTTCCAAAGTCTACACATTTTTGGACACAGCCATCAGAATGAAGGCGGAGCTTAAAGCATGTACAGAAAACACTGGAAACTGGAGAGCCTGAGCAGTCTGGGGTTCACGGAAATATCACTGAGAGTGTGATTAAAAAGCTCGTTTGTACCTACAGTACAGTTTTGTTTTGTTTTTTGTTTTTTTAGTAAAACCTCTTATTTCAGCACAATGTCACATCAATAATCATGTTTGTATGGTGTAATATTGAATAAAGCTGGCTCATTGTGAATCCTTATACGGTCACAGAAAACTGTTCGTGCGCATGCGCGGTTGTGACTCAAATATTGTAAAAAAAATGCTAATGCTAATCTGTCGTGAAATAAAGACTGATTCTTCTTTTATTATCATTAAATTGTTTTTCGTTTAGTTAGTTGATAATTCTTAATATTTCTACTTAATACTATTTATAACTGAAAAAGCCCATTTAAAAGCCTATATTCTTTCCTACAGTAAGTTACCACAGAGTATGTTAAAAATACTATAAATGTTGCATGTTTAATCGATTATTATTAATAAATATTAATAACTACATTTAAATAATTTTCTACCACACAAGAAACACCCCCCACCCCAGCTAAATTTGTGAATTAAATAACGTTACGTTTCTGAATGGCATAGTGCACTTATTACCCCGACTCCCACAGGTTGCTATTGTTGGGCCCTTGAGTAGGGCCCTTAACCCTATCTTCCGCATGGGGCGCCGTATCATGGCTAACCATTCGATACGCTCTGACCCCAGCTACGCTGCAGTATTTATGAAGAAATCATTGTCACCAAAGTAAACCAGGTGCTAGTTCATGTCTGGTGCTAGTGCCGGTTCAATAACGAACCTCCTGAGTACTGGCTTTGTGTGTTCATGGGCTAGAGAGTCACGTCATTACATCACCATATACATCCATGTACGTCTCTACTTTTCCAGCAATGCTAGCTGCAAGCACAGCAACACCAATGGTGAACTTCAACACAGCTTTGTGGGCTCTATCATTACCAAAAAGCATTTGAGCTGCCAATTGCATATTGAGTGCATTTTTTAAAGATGGTGATTACAAACGTTTAGTTTACATTTATATTTAGACATTTGGAAGACGCTCTTATCCAGACCGGCTTACAAAAACTGCTTTTAAGTTTCTGTCAGTCAAACACAGTTGAGAAGTTTTTTGGAGGGGAGGGGGAATACATCTGGAGTTGTTGTTTAAAGATTGTCAAAGATTCCGCTGTACGAACATCTAGAGGAAGTTCGTTCCACCACCTAGGTGCCAGAACGGTAAAGAGTCAGGATAAATGTCTTCCTCGATCCCTGAGAAATGGTGGGACGAGGCGAGCGGTGCTGGAGGATCAGAGGGAACGTGGTGCAGTGTGTGGTGTGATTAGAACAGAGAGGTAAGTGGGTGCTGGGCCATTTTTAGCTTTGTGGGCGAGCATCATGGTTTTGAAATTGATGCAGCAGCTACAGGAAGCCAGTTATTTTAGTTATGGAGGTTGGATAACGAAACTGAAACGTCTAGTTTTAGACCACAATAATTCATTAGTATGATGCAGGATCTCCTTTTACGGCGAATACAGCATGAATCAGTCTTGGGAATGACAGATACAAGTCCTGCACAGAGGGATTATTCTTGCAGAATAGTGTCCAGGTCACTAAATGATGCTGGTGGAGGAAAAAGTTTCCTCCAAAACACCCCAAAGCGGCTCAATAGTATTTAGATCTGGTGACTGTGCAGGCCATCAAACCACTCTGTCTTGCTGTGTGTATTGGTGGATTATCATCCTGATACACAATACCATCACTGATCCACCCCCATGCTTCACTCTGGGCATGCAACAGTCTTGGTTGGTACGCTTCTTTGGTGCGTCTCCACACCGTACCTCTCTCGGATGTGGGAAAGGCCATGATGGTGGACTCATCAGAGAACAATACATGTTTCACATTGTCCACAGCCAAAGACTTTCGCTGCTGCCTCCACTGAAACCAACGAGTGACCAAAGGTTTGGCTATAGCAGCCCGGCCGTGTACATCGACCCTGTGGAGCTCCAGATGAACAGTTTTTGTGGAAACAGGAGAGTTGAGGAGCACATTTAATTCTGCAGTGAGTTGGGCAGCTGTGGTTTTATATTTTTTGGATACAATGCGGGTTCGCACCCGGACATCCCTTTCAGACAGCTTCCTCTTGCGTCCACAGTTACTCCTGTTGGATGTGGTTCGTCCTTCTTGATGGTATGGTACCCTTGGTGGGATACATCACAAAGACTTGATGTCTCGGGCACAGTTGCGCCAGTGAGACGCGCACCAACAATTTGTCCTCTTTTAAACTATGACATGCCACCCATAATTTTGTGTGCATTGCAATATTTTAAGCAAAACTGTGCTATCACTCTGCTAATTAAACCTTCACACTCTGCTCTTACTGGTAGAATGTGCAATCAGTGAAGATCGGCCACCAGGCAGCTCAGATTTAGCTTTGAATCCTCCAACACTAAAATGGCCAGTGATCCAGTTTCATTGTCCAACCCCTATATATAATGGGCTCATTATAATAGATTAAATGGTTGGTCATGTGACTAGGGCTTGTTATGATATTTGAAAGCAGTTAGAAATGACCATGGGACTTACTTTTTCACACACTGCATGAATTGCAATAAATTAATCATCAGGAATATTTCCAGTGTCGTACTTCAAGTCATGCTCATTTCGAACCAAAAACAAAAACATTTTTTGGAGGCTAAAAAGTATGTTGTGTCTTATGTTGTGGAATAAAAAACTGATATATATGGCAAAAATTTTCAGTCAGTCATAATCATATGTAAATACAGGCATAAAAATGTATAATACCTTACGAAAATCCACAGATTTAGAAGTCACCAGCTGTCATTATACGATTAACTTTCATGTACAGTTATACAGTAATGTATTCCAAGTTACATTTCTGATCACAGTCACGACCAACTATTAAAACAAAATACATTCATATAAACCTGTGATGTTTAACTGCACGATTGGCAGCTGCTGTTATAGAAAATTAACCAACACATCAGAATTCAGCACACAATTAAATACACAAAGTGACAGGCACGCTTTACACATATAGTCATGTAACCATTTGTTGTGTCCAGTCACTCCGCAGTGTCCATCATGTGCTCGTTATACAGGACCTTAAATAACACCAGGAATTCCACTCAGAATAGCATCAGACAGCTGGAGCTCAGAGCTCCTTCAGTAACTGTGTGACTGTCACGTTTCACCCTGATAGAAATGTACATCTAGTGTACTACAGTGCAAGGTTTGTAACGATCATGTATAGGTTACAGTAAGCAAAAGATGTAGAAGTAGAAGAAGTAGCCCTATACAGGATGCATGCTCTAGTGCACCACATAGAGTCAAGTCAAGGTAGCAAAGGTCTGAGACAAATAGGCTTCAGTACACAAAGTGTAGAGTCCATAGTTTCATTATTTTTAGTTCACCAGTTTATTAAGATCTGAATACCAAGTGGCTGTGGTAACACATCTGACAGGGCGTGGCCTAGAGGTGCCATTTGTCCACATTTCATTAAGTGCACAGTGTGTGGGCATCAGGAAGCCATTCACCCTCAAGATCAACTTTCATGGTGTATCTGTTTAAGTTTAAATGCAGAAACTGAATGAGATGATGAGTTGCTGTATTCACACTGCAGGTGAAGGTCACCCAGATTTTTTAATCAGTGAAGGGTGCCAAAAAATATGGACACAGCACAAAGTGGTCATAGTTTGATATTTTATATTTGTAGGATTTTTTTAGTGTAATAATCTTATATGAATTTTTTTTTTGTCTTATCATTAAAAAAGCAAAGAGAACAGAAGCATTTCCCGTCTGTGGGCGGAGCATTGTGTTTGTTGCCATGGTGATAGTGCAGGGGCCCGAGGAGCACAGTGAACATTTTCTTCATAAACAGGAAGAAACTAATTTGTACTCCAGAAAACAGAACTGAGTGTAAAAATAGGTGTGAAACAGAGGGAGAGCAGCGTCTAGCCCTAACCCCTGTCTGTCTGTCTGTCTGTCTGTCTGTCTGTCTGCTTTCAATTGATTTAGTGTTAGACATAATACAGGTTAAACATAAGATGTGTAAATATTTCTGCCTTGTACTTTAAAGAATGCCACTTCTTTTATCCACTTATTTTTATTATTATTATTATTATTATTATTTATTATTATTATTATTATTATTATTTAATAATGTGAAATATCCAAGTTAGTTCCTGTTGTCTTTACGAACATTAAGCACATGAGCACCGTTTCATCGGCCTTCAGGAATCACACATATCATAAATTACACAATGTTTACAAGACATTGATGAATCCATGACACGAACAGCTTCATGTAAAATGTCTGTTCCACTCAGAGTGCACCCTGGACGCGCGCCGTGTGACCGTGAGTCAGACATGTTGACCGTCTGCCTTTAAAGACTCCACACTTGTTTCCAGCCACTAGAGGAACCGTGTGACACGGCCATGGACGTCCTGCGCTTCACCTTCACTCTGCTCCTGATCGCTGTCTCGGGTAAGAACCATTCTTAATTCAACTGCAGGCTGACGAGGTGGATCAGGTGCATGAAAAGCAAATCTAACAACAAAAGTGAGCTGATGTACCATGTGACTAGAGTTATTCTTCTGTAATCTGCTTGAAAACAAAACAACATTCTCCTCCTAATGGGAATTGGCTCATGGTTTCCATTAATCTAATTTTTCAATAAAGATCTACTCCAGATGCAGGATGGAATATTTCGTTCCATCAATAAATATCCAATATAGATTGTTTTTACTTCAGCAGAACACTTCATGTTAATCCACTCGGATGTACCATTACTAAACCACAAACATACAAATAATGATCAATATTACAAACTCTTATAAAACATTTCAAATAATTCCCACCCATTGTATTAGGGCACGCCCACTTTAGCAACAGCTACCAACCAGGCAGGGTACAGACGTACACATGCTTCCTCTGACGCACACGAAGGTCCCGACTGCATGACTGGCTGCAGTTTCTCTGATCGATGTGGGACTGCAAGTGTGCGATGCTCGTGCCCAGCACCGTATCGCTGCACCACTCAGGAGCCCCATTACTGACCATTATTACAAATAATAACAAACCATCTTTAACTAGTACTAATCATGACCAGAGGTTTGTAGTAACGACTTACATTTACTCTGTTACATTTACTTATGCGAAAAAATTCACACGCTCCTATTAGTGGTTTTACTGCACCAGCAGCCGGTGGATCTACTGTACCGCGTGACTGTGTGCCACCAATCAAGCGTAGCAACAATCATTAATAATCACACAATGATCATACGACTCCGTTTGACAATAACCTAATATAAATAATTAGTAAATATGATCAAATAACCGCATGTAGTCATGTAAAAAAAATCTTAAGACGTGCTTGACAGCGAAGTTAACGTGTGGCGAGTAGTTTAGATGTTTTATTTAATGTTACAATCTTAACATATACTGTATAATTAGCAAATAAACTAAAGGCTAAAAAATACAAGTTTCTTACATTTGTTCTGCTGGACACCGTGTATGGTGAAGTGAGACTCTTATACACGTCTTCTAATGTTATTATCTAATGTCATTTGCAGTGCGACTGAATATACAGTCAATCTTACACAGGAAACAGTCGACACGATGTCTAAACATACATGTGTTACCTACAGTAGGGATTTATTTCAAAAGCTTTATGTTGTGAAAAAAGGGAGATTAGGACATTTATGTCATGATCCTTATTTTGTAAAGATATAAATTTTAATCATCTAATTTATTTTATTTTATTTATTTATTTATTTATTTTGGAAATGTCAGAATTTGTATTTCACCAAATAACTCACCAAATTCATCCAAATAACTCTCATTTGAGTAAATTCCTTTGGCTACTCTACCCACCTCTGATCATTACAAACCATAACTGAACATTATAAACCAGTAAGAACCTTTACAAACCAATACAACTGGTCATAGTAAAGCAATGCGGATCTAAAAGCATCATGTTCGCAGTTTGATCTTCCTGCTTTGTTATTAACATGATTTATCAGTGTGGTTAAATTTTTTCCTGTTGTTTTTTTTTTTTTTTCTCTCTCTAGCTTTATCAGCCTACGATGACACCTGGTCCGTTCAAGTTTCCCCCGAGGTGCGAACTATCGAGGGTTACCCCGCAGTGCTGCCCTGCTCCTTCACTCACCCTGCACACACCCTGCACTCCTCCATGAATGTGGTATGGCGCCTGGGCCGCGCCCGCACCAGCACCATACTCTTCCGCTGCTCCAGCCTCAATGGCAGCCAGCATTGTGAGACCGGACCGGAACAGGACCAGAGATATCGGCTGGAGGGAAACCACCGAGAGCACGACCTGACGCTGCGCATCAGCGGCACCGGCCTGCAGGACAACGGGCGCTACTACTGCAGCGTCGAGCTGCCCGACCACCAGCACGCCAACTTCGAGAACAAAATGGGCACGCGGCTCCGAGTGGAAGGTAACAAGAACTCAGGAAAGGCAATCTCATAGGGGTTTGTTCTTTATATTAAACCTAATCAGTGAAATGTAATTTCACCCCCTGTGTAAAAAATATATATATATACTGTATATCAACGTGTATCAGACTTGTTAGTCTTGATGTGTATTTCTTTACGTCCAGCTCCACCGCGGATCCTAAGCTTGTCCGTAGGGGGCAGCGTAGACACAAGTCTGAAAGGCCTGTGTCAGGTTCAGGGCTCTCCGCTACCTGACGTCCAGTGGACAGGTTTAGACAAAGTTCTCGATGGAGATAACGAAGCAGCCCCACTCACACAGGAAGCTCCGGATCGCCACAGGACCACCAGCCAGCTCCTGGACGTCCAGCCTGGAGGACAGTACACCTGCACGGCGTCCAACCCTCTCGGCAACGACCAGGCGACCGTCTACATCCTTCCCCCGAGTCCAGAAATGTCCAAGCACAACAGCCACAGTGACGATGTACTAACAGTACCTCTGCTGCTTGGGTTAGCATTAGCGGTTAAGCTGCTTATCTTCCTCGGGGGTCTGGGGGGAATGTGCATTAAATCTCATGTTGCGTCCAAAAATCTGAGTCAACCAACCAAATGATGTTTTTCACTCTCGGCACACTTTTCTCAAACACAGCTTTCATGGCTAGCGAGAACCAATCAGCTGCTTGATTAACCCAAACTCCACCCATTTCAGATTGATTGATATGACACATAATATCATAATGTGTTTAATACGAGTTTTCTGTGCTTCAGTTTCAGCTTTTCACATTTTTTGTCTATTGTTTTTAATGATTTGTTTTTGTGTGGTTTTGTGCGTGATTTCAATTCCTTATTAACTCTATTCAAAATTAACCCTAAACATTTGTCCTGTTTATTTCTTTAAAATATATAATAAAGGTCCTGCTAATAAATACACGTTCACGTTTTTTTTATTGTCATATTTTTCGTCATCATAGTTTAGATGAGAGTCTGAACAAATATACATTATTTATTATTATATTTGATATTTATTCATCTTTATTTCAGCATACAAATTCAGTAAGAGACAGTGAGAAAAGAAAAAGAAATTGCACATATTTTTTTTTTGTATAATCTGTGGATACAATAATAAATTATTAAGGATTAAATAATCTCAAGTGTTAAAATGTAAGTACTCTGCATTACATATTCCAGGAAAATGTGTTACATGTGCTTATGTAATTATATATGCATTGGATAGACATATTTACAGGATAAATGAAAAATAAAGCTACATTTTTTTATTCATGTATAATATCCTTAGTATAATTGTAATTAAAATTAATTTAATTGTAAACAGCAGTGGAAATCTGCACACAGTTACAGGGTGTGAGAAGTGCAGCTATTGCTGAAAGATGAAAAAAAAAAAAAAAAAAAAGACGAATGCAATGCCGTCTGATTTCATCTACTTCGTCCAGAAATGTACACTGGCTAGTTTTTAACAGCTTCATCATTTAAATTAGCATGCAGCTAACCGTGCACACAGTGACTCTTTCTCTATTGGTATTGGCTAATGCTTTGTGTTAGGACGAGCTGCTACGATATTAATTCTTAGTTTATAAACATTTACTAATTTTCTTTTAGTAAAAGTTAAAAAATATCACTAGCAATGCACTATGCCGATAAGATGATTAGCATTCGTCTAATGGATTGCTGTGTCGTTAGCATTAGCATGGATGTTGCCCAGGTTAAATAATTCAGAGGCCAATGTTTGAAGCAAAGTGCAGGTTATTTGATTATCATTTTGAGCCAATTCTTGTAAACTACTAAACATGTAGGTTGGATTTAACAAAGATTTCATAAACATGAAATAAAGAGCTGATGAGGCTGGTGGTCGGGTCTGAGCTGGTGCTGATCTACTTCTAAATCGCTTAACTACCCGCGTCAGTGATGCTCTTTAAGATTACCATAGGTCCTTCACACAGGGGCTGCATGGGCGTGCAACAGCGCTCGGTGCTCCATTTGAAATTTGCACTGTGGTCCACAGTAAGGGATACACACATGCCGCTCGAAGGTTCATCGTCGTCCCAGTTGGTAAAGGCGATGTCGTTGCCGCTATTCCAGTACCAATTAGAGGTGGTAAGGTTGCGTCGCATGCCGAGCCACACGTCACCTGCTGCATTCATGTTGATAAGGGACTGAACCATTTTGTTTTGCGTAAACTCTAGGTTGGGACTCGCCAACACCATTTGGTTGTGCTCGCAGAAAGCCCGAGACGCCTGCCAACTCATTGTGTTGTTAGAAAGAACAAACAGAGAAGGAACCACGACACAACCGTTGGGGTCTGTGGAGCAAACAAACATAGTTTAAGTGCCCATACAGTTGCCTTTTCATAGTTTTTATAGACTGCAGGACTTACCTGGCTCGTCGTTTAGAACAATTGCTGGACCTCCAAAAGTCACCCCTATGCTTAAAGTCTCAATGATGTACACCCCAATCGGAGAGGAAGGATGCCAGATCCAAGATGAGAACGGATTTGTTGACGAACTTATGCTTACCAAAGTATATGAGTACCCTGTATCATTGAGAGCATTCCAGGTTGGACTAGTCAGAGAACCAGTGCCCATTTGAACGCCACCTGTTGCACTTGTTTGAGTTATGATTAAAGCCATAGAGCTAGAGGTACCCTTAGTGCTGTGTACCAAGTAGCAGCCAGCAAACCTGGTTGTCGGGAGGAGCTCGACTATAAGGCCAGGATAGATTACATTGACCGATGCTGACTGCGATGTGGTGAGTATTGTGCTTCCGGTGCTGAGACCTGGGAAATAAGGGAGCATTGCTATAGAACCAGGAATAACAGTCGACGTCTGAGAGCCAGAGGTGATATCAACATTGTTTTCAGTGGCTACGAAAAGACCCATGCCAGTGGCGTTATAGTAAGGGTAGAGGAAAGTCTTTCCCAGAAGGCTGGTGGGACGGAGTTGATGCGCAACCATGTTACACTTGCAGTTCGGGGTGTCGATACACGGATTGGTAAGGATGACAGCCACTTTTCCAGTGGATGAGACTTGAAAATAGGAATTACTGCTCGGCAGCTGGTTCAGCGAATAAGGCCCGAGTGTGATCACAGTGGTATCCCCAGTGGTTTGGGTCACCGTGACGGTGTTGTTAATTGCTTCTGCGTTAATAATAATGAGTCTGAAACTGAAATCCATGGGCACAGTGGTCGTGTCAATGAACTGGGAGACATTATAGGTGTTCAGCCTGACGGCCAGATCAGTGTAATTAAAGGAAGGGACCAGATATTGCATTCCCAGGTTTCTTGTAGGTAGAACAACGCTGGTCTGTATGCTGTCTCCTCGGATGCTGACGGAATACACAGTGATGTTGTTGGTGCTGATGATTTTGACCACATTCCCAGATGGGCCGATCTGATTCACCTCTGCGTTAATATTAATAGGCACGTATATCACCGACGGCGAAGGGCAGTTTGAACAGGTATAGGCACTTTGACCATTTAGGAAGACGTTAATATTGGTGCCTGGGATTAAAGTGGTCAGCTTCAGTGTGAGAGTGAGAGGTGCCGGATAGTAGTAAGCAAGGTTCTCTGGAAAAGCCGTGACAAATTCAGTGCCGTAATCAGTAGTTTGACCTGTTAAAATAAAAAATAAAACACACTCAGTTATATACAGTTTATGTGTTTAGGGTGTGTTTAAACATGAATCAACCCCACAATGAAGAACTGCATTACTCTACAGACATGCCTTATAAAATGTAAAAGCAGGGACTTACCTTGACAAAAGAGCGACATAATGAGTATGATGGGAAACATGATTAAACCGGAGAACCGGGTGCTTTAAACAGGCCGGATTCTTCAAACTCAAGACTCTTGGTAAGTGTTGGTATTGGTATGTGGTATCTTCTAAGCTGTAGAAAGGGACAGAAACACATACACAAGTCCTTCACAGTCGTTTAACTGACATTTGTCATTTTCTGTCTAAACACATTAAAATATTGTTCTGCAGCTCTAAAAGGCGAAAAGCCCTCTACTGTACGTAGCAGAAACATAGCTAAGAACCTTCACCTATGCAAACCCTTAAAGACCTCTTTGTCCTAAAACACACTCTATATATACTGTATATAAATACTGTATGTGTTACGGGTTGTTTGGTTGCACGTCCCAGGATCCTTACAGGTTTTAGATAGGACCATATGACAAAGAGCCCTTCGAGAAGGACCCTTGAAGAGCTTTTTTAAAGGAATATACACAGTATACTTAAGTGTGGGTTCTACAGGGTTCTGTGTTCTGGGGTTTTTGGTTCAGGTTGTTAATTTGAAGAACCCCTTAAAAGTTCCATCAAAGTATTTCTCAGAATGAGGTTTATTTAGAACGTTCACTTCTTTAGTTGTAATGACCCTGAGTAGAACCCGACAACAAAACAAGTAGAACCCTTTTAAGATGCTAAGACCCTTTAAGTATATAAGAGAAAATGGCGGAAAGCCTTAAAGAGCGCTTGTTTTTCCTTATAGGATCTACAATATTCTTATTATTCTTACTTCTTAGACTATTTAGAACCTTTAAGTGCTTCAGAGATCCCGCCGAGAAACCCTTAAAGGTTCTAGGTTCTTTAGAAGATAGCAACCATTACTGTAATTATCTCATTTCAAATAATGTATAATGTAATTATTAAATAATTCATTATTGCTTAAAGCTTTTTTTGTTTCTTTCCTTCACTAGTGTACATATGTACAGTAGAATTATTTCACTCTTGGGAACTAGAACCTGTCTAGGGTTTAAGATTTATCTTAGTATTTGGTTCACTCTAAAAACATGGTTCTTGAAGGTTTTGTTGAATATTTCCTAAGCGCTCCTAAGCACTCCACGTTCCGAGTTCCACTTAGAACCTCTCAGTCTAATGTAGGGTTCTACGTCTAGCTTTTAAGCTTCCGCCTTGGTTTAATCTCTAATCATTTGCCTTACGTTAGCTAGCGTGTGGCCACTGATTTTAATGACACAGTACACTAGCGTCATGTTAACTACTGTAGCTTGCTAACGTGGCAGCAGGAAGATCACATTCACCTTAGCTAAGTTACTGTAACTAGCTGACTAGAGAAGCTAATGTTGTGTAAATGAGCACTGAGTTGCTATGCTAATCACAGTCACGTGACACAAATAGCTGGAGCTGAAGTCACGTATGCGATTTGCGTGTCGCTCAGCGCGGTCAGGGTGTGTGTAGCAGATTTGTGAACGTTTGCATGAGCTGCTCTATTTATTTAACCTGTAATCGACTTTCCTCTGGTCTTGGTTTTAATGCTGTTTTTTTTTTCTTTTTAATGGAATATTATTTTTCTAATCAATTAAATAAACACTTAAATGGGTAAAATGATAACCGCAACTTATTAGTTAATGTTGTCTACATTCAATACGTTTTTATATCTATCATATTCAACAGCTTTATTTTTATTTATATAAATATATGAAAATAAATAAAACAAATTAATTCCAAAAAAATGGCTAAACAAACAACACAGTATGTATTAGAGTTGTTGCCGTAGTAGAAGTTTATTACATTAATATTATATTAAACTTTTTTTAAATACTGTGCAATTTGCTTTTAAATCAAATTTTAACTTTAAATATTATGACTACTACTAATAATAACAATAATAATAAAATAATTAGTCTGATTTGGCCATTTCTAAACTATTTGATTTTTAATACTGAAAACAGACTTTGAGTGTGTGTGTGTGTGTGTGTGTGTGTGTGTGTGTGTGTGTGTGTGTGTGTGAGCGCACATTTAGACTTCTAGAACAGAATAAAATGTAATAACAATACAAAAATGCTCCTGTTTGGTCTTTGTAATTTTTTGTTGTTGTTGTTTTGTGTCAGTCACAGCTATCTTACTGTATTATTATTATTATTGTTGTTGTTGTTGTTGTTGTTACAGTTGATCATTTTATTACGTGTAAAGGAAAAAAAACATCAACTCTTTCCTGTGTGTGTTTACACTGGCCGGATCTGTCCTGCCTGATTTGCATTGATCTGCTTAACAAAACTGAGAATGTGCCTTTCCATGAGATCTGTACACAAATGACGACTTGTGTGTGTGTGTGTGTGTGTGTGTGTGTGTGTGTGTTATAATCAACTTGTGTGTGTTTAAATAACAATTGTGGCATAAAAACATATAATAATAATAATAATCAATGCAAGTCTAAATCATGAGCAAATATAATAACCAGTTAAACTGTGTGTAAGAAATATATAAGATCATAACCTCACCTATGTGCACCTGCCTTTTCCCATGAACGGGAAAGAACGGCAAAATAGAGAGATTTTCGTTTTTTATTCATTTGTTTGTTTAGATGGTTTCTTTACAAAAGTTCTAAAAAGTAAATGCTCAAAACAGATGTTTACTGTAAACACACACAAACCACTGTACAGTAGAACAAGCCACAGGATTTACATCAGAAAACAACTCGCAATGTATGATCGAGAAAAGGAGAATAATCCTGCTAGAAATGATAACGTTTACCGCCTCTTTAAAACTCTCTCATCATTACATTTTTAACGGTTACAAATCTCTCGAGTTCAATCCCTCTGGACAGTAAAACAGCGTCGCCCGAATGTGTTCTAGTGCTCAAAGTCCATTTATGTAACTTGAACATGTGTTTAAAATTTATTTTTAAAATATCTAAAATAAAACAGGACCAAAGATGCAACCCTGAGGGTCACGACTCAGAGACAGGAACAGACTAAACTTAATGTTAATCCTAACGCTAGATCAATCATAAGATCAATCCAAATCCCTCAATCAATCAGTTCTAAACCAGTTTATGTTTTAGATATAAAAGTTTTTTTAAAAAAGGTCATAAAAAAGAAGAAAAAGAGAGCCGAGTACCTGCCGGTGCAGCCGCAGCGTTCCGCGATCCTCCAGACTGAATGCGTACGTGGTGTGTTTCTGTCCTCCTTCTGACGTACACACTCAGACATTTGACTTTCAAACTTTCACAAAGAAATTTGACAAAGTTTTGCATAAAATCCAACCAGAGAAGCTGAAGGAGACTGTGTACTTTCTCCTCAGAGCAAAACCATTTAGATATTCCACCACAACACATAAAACAATCGAGGTTACAGTGTGGCGAAGTGAAACATCTCAGTAAGAAACCGCTGAGACATCTGAGAGCAGAAACACACTTTTATCTCATCTATTTACATTCATTCTGTTAAGGAGGGAATTCAGGACCTCCTGCTCCTTTACAAAAGATTATAAAAGCCATTGAGATGTACAGAGACACTTTGAGTACAGTACAGAGACACTTAGCCCCAGTAAAGCTTTTGAACGGGGCAAACATTTTAGAGAACGGTGTACGTCTGTGATCCCGGGCCGAGGTGTCTCGGGCTCACTGCAGTCGTCTGTAATCTGACCTGGTGCAGCTCGTTCACCACTCACACACTACAGGAGCTCAGCTGGGAGTTATTGCCACGCCCCCCGTGCAGCCCTGACCTCGCTGCAAGCCAAGGAGTTCCTGGGAGGCCAGCGTTTCAGACGTGAAGCAGGCAGTTCGATCATGGCTCCAGGGTGTTTGGACTGTGGGAGGAAACCCACCAAGCACGGGGAGAAGACATGAGAACTCCACCCACACAGAGCGGAGGTGAGATTTGAACCTCCAACGCTGGCGGCGAGAGGTGACAGTGCTAACCGCTAAGCCACCTGAGCGGTCTTCTGCTGTGTCTTTATCTTATTTTTAAACCTTTGGTCATTGTGTTGCGATCACACTGTGAGTACCGAATTAGTTCTGAGGAAGTGAATCCTCTTAGTCATGATCCAGAGTCTCTCCTTTCTCATTCACTCTTTAAATCAGTTTAATCACTGAATCATGTATCATTTAAGTCATAACCATGGTTCATTATTTTTTCATTAACTGACTCCGATAAGTTAACTGATTCTATTTGATTGTGACTAAGAGTCGTGCCACTTTCTTCAAGTGAATCTGTGAATCATTTTGGTCATGGCCCGGATCGTTCCTCTCTGTGAGTGAATTAATTCAGCATTTTTTTTTTACTGACCAACATTTTCTCTTGTTCAGTCAAATCATTCACTTCTTTCCATTCATGACTGGCATTTGTTTCAGCTTTTGAATCCATGAATCATTTCTATACTTATGATTCATATTAACTCAACATTTGTTCAGATAATCAGTGGAAACTGACTCCACAGGTATTTAAAAAAAAAAAAAAAAAAAAACATCATTCTTACGTCAAACGATGAAAATACAAAAATATACTGTCTAAGCAGCTGCAACCAACAGGTGGCGATATAACCCTAACCATAAAGATGAAGCTCTGATGTCATGCTGCATAATCAGACTGCACATTTGGCCAAACCGAAAAAAATCTGAGTGAATCATTTAAGTAAATGTACTACAATCAATTTAACAATTCATATTTTTCTCATTATTAATCAACAAGAAAACAAAAAACACAATGGTCTGGCCATCTAGAACAAAAATCTCTCTCATCAGCACCAAAACTCACTCCGCTCTCATTCATTGAAGCAGCTGAATCAGTGAATCATTTAAGTCATGACCAATAAGTCATCACTTTTTTCATCAATTGACTCAGGTAAGTTAGTGAATCTGTTTAATCATGACTGAGAATCGTTCCACTTTCATGAAAGGAATCAGTTGATTCAGTGAATCATTTTGGTCTGGTCACCTGAAGCTGAACCGAGATCAAACAAATCTCATCAGAAATGTTTAAAGATAGAAAGTGTTTTTAATGCTAATCTGTATTAACCAGCACTGGAAACAGAACCACTTTATAATAAATCTTCATAAACTTTTGTTTGTGTAAAGCGGCTTTGCAACAATGACAATTGTTAAAAGCGCTATACAAATAACATTTTATTAAAACCAGTAAAGTCTTCAACAATCTCTTTTACTGCACACAAAAAACTATTTTGTTGACATGAAATATCAATTCATGCCTTTAATAACTGAAATAAAATAAACAGCTTTAGTCTGATTCATACCTGTTAAATGTTCAAAGTTTTATTACATCACTACATTCAATAATAATTATTTCCTGTGAGCATTAACCTTTGTGTTTTTATTTCTATTGAACATAAATCTCAAATCTTATTTCTTTATTCTTAAAGTAAGGATAAAAAAGGAATTTCAATGAATCATAATGCAAACTAAATTTATGAAAAAAAACTTTCATTATATATTTTCTAAATATTTTACATCTAGTTCAGCCAAAACTTTGTCATGTCCTGATTTAAATACGCTACTGTTGTCATGATGGGTGTGGAGATTAAATTAAATTAAATCATAAACCAGGTCATGACATCACCACTTGTCCATGTTATTTAAACTTCTCCTGATAATTAGACTCCATGTACAGGTTTAGAGTCGTTACGTCTCTAGCATGAGCTTTCTGATGTTACATTTACTGTGGCGATGGACAATCTCGAGTCCGATTCTCTGATCACAGTTAACTTAAGCTCCACCTGGGGGGCGAGGGCCTCAGTGCGCTCCTGATGATTGTCTTGAAGTTCTCCGTTCGTCCCTGGGACGCGCCGTTTGTCTGCGTGGTCCTTTTCCTCGTCCACTTCCTCCTCCTCTTCCTCCGCTCTTCCTCCTCTGATTTTCTCGCTCCTCTTTACTGCCGGCCTGCACCCACAGCGCATCGAAGCTCCCAGGCGCCTGGTATCCGGGTGTGTTCGAGTCCAGCGGGTCTCTGGAGAGCAGCACCCAGACGGCGGGGATGTTCCGATTCACGGTGATGCTGTCGAGGCCGGCGCTCGGCTCCAGCGGCTCCCACGTCTCCTGCAGCGAGCTGTACATGATCCGCGTGACCTGGTGCAGTCCGTCCGTGCGCCGCTTCATTATCTCAACGCACGTGATGGCCTTTGAGACACTCGGGCCGACGCCCGTGAACACGATCTGACGGCACAGCTGGGACTCGCCGCTCGGTGCGGCCTCCTCTCGACCTCCTCCGCTCTCCGACAGTTTCTCAGCTCTGCCCTCCATCCGGCTCTGAGCGAACCGCATCAGGTTTCGGATTTTGCTACCATCTCGAACCCGGACCACGGGAGTGCCCTCGAG
Organism: Clarias magur; assembly: GCA_013621035.1. Lineage (NCBI taxonomy): Eukaryota > Metazoa > Chordata > Actinopteri > Siluriformes > Clariidae > Clarias > Clarias magur. Next base: position 22,585 of record QNUK01000146.1, on the reverse strand, counting down.
GAGGTCAGTAAAGGGGCAGAGACACGGCTGCTCGACCACGCCCGCCTTCCTGTAGTTCTCCATTTCAACGTCTGCAAAACAAATACAAAAATGTTTGTATTTGAGCTACATTTAAACCGATATCGTCCAAACGTAACACACCAACAGATGGCAGCACCGCAGGTCTCTTTCAACATCCACTGTATTGTGCATCGAGAATTCAATAGCGAATTCTACTGCCAGGTTTTAAAGCATGTGAGGGAGGATGTAAAAGCCAAAGCTTGTAAACAGAGCTAATCTCAAAACTCAAAAACACAGCCGGGTAGTGGCTGTACCTATGATGAGCCACTAGGGGGCGCGGGGAGTCTCAATATTATAGCTTTCTTATTATACAGTTTAGTACAACAGTCCGACAAACAAACAACAACAAGTTAATTCATTTACATTCTCATTTACAAAGAGGTATTTTTACATATTTACAATATTTATTTAGGTGAAAATAATCTTGTACCTTTCACACTATCCTACTGATGAACTTCAGCTAATCCAGTTAGCACTTTAGCTTTAATTTTTAAATCACCTCAGAACACATTCTGGACTAAACTGCGCCCAAAAAAATCCACTCGTCCACTTCAACACCGCTGGACACCACGACCTGCTTCACACACACGCTCACAGTGTTTAGTATTTTTATATAAGACAGCTTAAACACACCAGCGTTAGCCGTGATGCTAACTCTTTATCATAGCAAAGGAACGCGCACACTAGCAGAGTTCACGCGCTTCTGCGGGTTGTTCGGGTTCTACTTCCGGGTCATGACGCAGTCTCTCCCCCCCCCTAAAACTCTTTTTTTCTTATATTTATATTTGTTATATTTATTATATTTATAAGTGTTTTTTATCCTTTTTATAAACTCATGGTTGCACTAAGTAATAGTCTGTGTAGATTTTCAAGCACGTCACTTAACACAAACATAAACACTGTTTCTGATTAACAGGATTCTAGTGAAGTGTAGACTGATTAAATTAATGGTTGAGTCTCCGTGTTTTTCAGAATCCCCCTCCTTTAATACATATTATATTTAACCAAAAAAAAGGTAAACCATCAATCAATAATTAAGTGTTTTTCTCTGCCTTTTTTTCTCTCTTCAACTTGTCATGGTGTATATTTCTCTTGTTCCACCAGGCGGCGCCAAAACACACGAATAATGTTGACAGCCCCGCCCCTCCTCTCACTCACTCACGCGTCGTCTGTAGCGCTTTATGCTGAGTTTGGCCCCGTGGCTGCGTGATGACGGTCCTTTTAGATTTATTTGTTTGTTTATTTATGTATTTATTTATTTATTTTCATCACAAAAACGATAACTGATGTATGAGGCACTACGTCTATTATTATTATTATTATTAGACAGTTTAGTGATTCATGGTGGGATTGACAGAGATTGAAGGAAATTGAAGATCTTTTAAGTTACTGTTACATGAATGTTCAGAAAATAAGTAAATAAGTAAGACAATTTAATAAAAGAAAAAGGGGGGTGGAAAAGGTTAATTTATATTCGTGCAATTGATTATTATTATTATTATTATTATTATTATTATTATTATGTCATAAACCTCATTAAGCAGTTTCGTTTTCCAGTCTGAGTTTCGCTTCTCAGTAAGCTGGTGTGGTGGTGAAGTTATCATCTGGGCTGTGTCCAAAATCACGCACTAGTCTACTGGGTGTAAAGTCACACTAGATTCCTGCCAGAGAGCTGTTCACACACACACACACACACCCTGTATGAGGAGGTAGTGCTTGTGGTTTGGGACGCAGCCGAAGCTCTAAAAAAACCTGAAGAGCAGAACAGGATCTTCTTCACGCTTCATGTTGTTGCTGACTGAAGACACTGAAGACGTTCTGTAGAGGGGGTAAGTTTCTCTACGACCATGATGAATACAGGACTCTTTCTGTAAATGCATACACACACACACACACACACACACACACACACACACTTTCTCACTCTTGCTGTCATTTCCAGGACCAAACTCGTCTCACGATGGGAGTTAAGGGACTTCAAAGCTACATCGAGAGCAACAGTGACTTCCTGAAGATACGCCTCTTCAAAGGAAGCAAACTCATCATCGACGGGTCCAGTCTGTACTACTATCTCTACTTCAGGTCTTCTCTGGACCAAGCACATGGCGGAGATTACGAAGGATTTGAGGAAATTGTCACGTTGTTTTTTAGGAATCTTAGTCTGTGCAGTATTGAGCCCTACGTGGTGCTCGATGGAGGGGACGACGTCAGCGGCAAAAAATTTGACACTCTGAAGACAAGATGTCAAGAAAGAATCAGAAGAGCCAACGCCATTTCCAGGGGAGGTTCGGGGGAAATTTTACCCATTCTCACCAAAAAAGTCTTCCAGCAGATCCTTCGGAAACTCGCAGTTCCCTTTATTCAGTGTCTGGCAGAGGCGGATTGGGAAGTGGCCGCATTGGCCAACGAGTGGAACTGTCCTGTTCTGTCCAACGACAGCGATTTTTATATCTTCAGCCTCAAGAATGGATTTTTACCCATCAGTCATTTCCAGTGGAGGAAAGTGATTCATAAATCTGCTGCCAAAAAATTCATCCTTGCCAAATGTTTTCATTATAACACCCTCTGTAATGCTTTCAACCACATGCGACCACCCCTTCTTCCACTGTTTGCCACCATCCTGGGAAACGACTACACCAAATTGGACAAGAGTGTCTTTCCAAACTTCTCAAAGTTCTCAACCAGACCTGGAGGAAGCGCCCAGATCGATGGCTTACTCATGTGGCTGTCACAATTCCCCAGCCCAAAGAAAGCCATCGAGGCTCTCCTCAGCCCCCTGGGGAAGAACAAGAAAGTAGAAAACCTCGACACTGCAATAAATCAAGGTATGAAAACATACAGACTCAGTCCCAGCTCCATAGCACGGTTCTTCATAACTGGAGAACCTCAGAAAACACCTCCGGGACCATTACAGACTCTGCCAGAGTGGACCCTGAAACCTCTGGCAGAAGGCAAGCTGGCAAGCTCCATCATAGAAGTCCTGACACTGCGCAGGGTCATGTTGAACATTCAGGTGGAGGATTTTGGTCTGAACAGCAGTAGCGAGATGTCCCGGCTGGTTAGACAGGTGATGTATGGTGTTCTGCTGTGTACCAGGTGGCAGAAAGTCAGTAAACACAGCACGTCTTCTCAAGAGGAACAGCAATATAACGTGGAGGAATACAACAGGCAGGAGATGAAGCTGACCTTCTTCACCGTTCCAGCTGTTCTACCAAGATGTGCAGTAACACACCTTCACCTGGACTCGCTGTGGGAGGTAGTGCTGAGGATTTATCTCCATTTTACTGTTACTTAGTTCTGTCTCTCAGCCTTGAGCTAAACCTTTAAAAGCTTTTAAAATAAGCCATGTATTCTTTTAACTAAAAGTGGAACAGTACATGTTGGGCTTTTTGCTTACAATGTGTGTGTGTGTGTGTGTGTGTGTTTTGGTTCCAGGCACCGCAGCATTTGCGTCTGCAGGTCGTGTTGGAAGCTCTGAGTGTGAATCCGATCTCTGATTCCCTGCACGTTCCTGAAGATCTGCAGCTGCCCGTGTACGTCACGTGTTTCTGGCTTAAAAACGCCAAACCTGAGCCGAGAGCAGAAATGTTCTGGGCTTTACTCACCGGCTTCGTCTACGGATACCTGTGCAGAGAGGAGCAGACCCAGAAAGGTGAGGAGACTAGTGTGGGGAAGCACTAGAAACTGGCAAAAATAAATATATAATATGATAGCATTAATGTTAGCGTAGCATAACAATCTTCAGTCTTTAATCAAGACTCACAGCTCCAACCGAGTCTGAGCTCTAACCAATCGGGTCAAAACTCTGCGAACTGAACAAACTGAGTCAGAACTCGACCAAGGTAAACATGCGCGGCTGAAATGAACCGAGTCAGAGATCTCATCACTGAAACGATCCAGGACAGAGCGCTAGCAGGTTAATCCAGCTGAGTCAAAGGTCAAATGAGCCAAAGGTTAAGTGACTGAAACCAGCAGTCAGAGCTTTAGCAGCAGAAGCTCACTGAGTCAAAGCTCTAACGGGTCAACGATTCAAGTCAGAGTTCTAACAAGTTAAACCAACCGAGTCCGAGCTCCAACACCTGAACCGACCAGACTCGGAGCTCTCGTGTGTGTAAGGAACAGATTCGATGCCTTTGTTTGTTCTTGCTTTGCAGAGATTGGCCCGGTGATTTCGAGGTTTAATAAGCTGAAGAGCCGTAAGGGTAAGAAGGGCGTGGACCTGGTGCTGGCTCGCGCTTACTCTCAGTGGCTGTTCTGCCTGAGGGACAGCTTCATCCTGAACCAGCTGCTGAACAATCCAGTGCCCGAGCCGGAGCTCGCGTGGTACGTCCACTTCTTACTCCCACACTGTCTCACCCTCAGCTGCCTCCTGGGTGTAGATTCCAGCTTTGCGTCGCTGTGCTCGAGTCCCACACAAACATCACAGGTTTGAGTCTTAGTCGGCTAAAACAGGCACGAACGAAGGAGTAGAAACCCCTGAAGGTACTTTTAAGAATCTTCATTTCTAACAAACTAGAGATTTAAAACTACACCCGGAGTTTAATTTGTAACGCCAAAATGAATCTGAAAATCTTTGGCTCATTAGATGAGAAGTGGAAAAGTTGAAGCCGCTGTCTCGTGACTCACCTCGCCGTGATTCTTATCCTCCCTGTTCTTAGTCATTCCTCGAGAGTGAGGTGAAGTCGTTCTCACTCAGAAACAACGACAGCCTGGAGGCGCATCAGAGCAAACGGCAAACAATCCGACTGAATCAGAGCTGCAGTTCAAGTTCCACCAGCGTGTTTACTCGTCTATTCACTCTGTATCTGTATATATACTCTACATATATATGTGTATGTATGTATGTATGTATGTATATGATTTAACAGGTTGTACTGCGGCTCGTTGGTGCACGCCGCAGCCCTCGAGCTGAAAAGAGGCATCGAACCCGAGTCTTTTCTCGCCGGGGCCCCCGTCGCCGTCAGGCTTTACAGGAAGCTCCAGGCCGCGGTGGAGCACGAGCTGGACGGCGACCTCGTCACCAGGCTGAGGACCAGGACGTGGCCGAGGGAGGGCCGGGCCCCCGTGGACGAACTGAGCAAGGAGTTTGAGCATCTGATGGACGAGGAGGAGGATGAAGACGAAGATCAGCATACGAAGGACGACAAGGTTCTGGAGGAAACCTGCAGCGTTCGCACGAGACACAAAACCAAACGCAGGTCTCCGAAATCCAGATGTAAGAAACAGGAGCGCGTGAGCTGGGAGTAAATTTATCAGAGTCTTAAAGTCTCAGAGTTCACAGAGGCGGCTGGAGAAGCCAAAGCATACTCAAGTGAGCGTGGCTTCAAAATAATATTGTTCAAGTAGAAGTAAACAGTGGCAGCACGGCGGTGTAGTGGTCAGCACTGTCGCCTTGCACCTCCCGGGTCCGGGTTCGATTCCCGTCTCTGGAGTTTGCATGTTCTCCCCGTGCTCGGTGGGTTTTTCTCCGGGTTCTCCGGTTTCCTCCCACAATCCAAAGACCTGTAGATTAGTCCAATTGGCGTTCCCAAATTGCCTGTAGTGTGTGAATGTGTGTGTGTGTGTGTGTGTGTGTGCCCTGCGATGGATTGGCACCCTGTCTCGTGCCCTAAGCCTCTTGGGATAGGCTCCACCCCCTAGTGACTGTGAATACAGGATAAAGTCGTACAGACGATGAGTGAGAGAAGTAAAAAGGATTCGGTGAAAAGACTACTCAAGTACCGAGCAACTGTTTTAATCATAATGTTGGGTTTATTATTTATTTATTTTTATTATCATAATTCTATCATTTTACATACACACAGTACACAGTATATATATGGACTCTGCAGTAAGACCCTGCTCTTTTGCACTGTGTGTAAGCGAAACATGTTTCGCGTTTGATCCCAGGGACGCCGTCGGACTACATGTGGTCCTTGTTATTCCGGTCGAACGGAGTCACGTGATTATTATTGCTGCACCTGATTAGTGAACCGCAGTCGTGCGGTAGATCCAGCGGCTGCATGTTTACAATAAATAAGTAAAGTAACAAGTGGAGTGTAGCCGAATGTAGCAGAGTAAATGTAACTCGTTACGACACACCTCTGGTTGTTAATATAATTATTTATATTTTTATATTAATAGTATTGTTCATCTGCTGTGATCATTTCAGTGTTTCAATAAAAATGAAAAAGCAACTGAAAAAACAAACAAACATGATCTTTAAAATATCGTCACTGTCCCAGTGATACTGACTCAAAGGCCACGAAGCACGTGACGATGTCGGTCTGAAAATCAATGATCCGAGGGAAACGGGAATTTTTACACTCAGTGTTTTACGGAATTAACTTGCATTAATAAAATTTTATTTAAGTAGAATGTTTAAAATGTGGTGGACCGTTTTTAAATGTAAGATTTTATTAATAAAAAATATTCATAAAGAGATATGAATGTAAGCTTTGTGACTTTTTCCTTTTACATCAGAATCAGAATTGTTCATTTATATAGTTTTTAATTTCGTTTCTAGTCAGATTCCATGTTATTAAAGCGCTCATGACGTCAGTTACGTTACAGCAGCTCCAGTGTCCAGGACCAATAACGAGGACGGAGGCGTGTTTGTCCAAACGCTCGATATTTCGGGTGGACTGGGCTGATATTCAAGACTATATCGGAGGAATTATTCCTGCATTTCTTTAACCAGACGTCTGGAAGTTTTAAAGTGAACACGCTTTACGTTAAAATGATGTAATGATGAAAGTAAATCAAAAAGTCTGGTTGGACAAACTTGGACCAAAGACTCACAGAGGTTCTGTTAAAGATTTGTAGAAATTTAATGTACAATCGTGTGAGACAGCCGTCACAGAGCGTGGACTTCAATTGTGCAGAACTGAAAATAAATTAAATACAATATTTAAAACAAAAAGAGAAAAATAAAAGAAATTCATAATAACCCTTAAATTTCATTTCAGCTTGTCACCAGTTCATTGTTGGAAGGAGAAAAAAAAACAAAACAAACAAACAACACATTTACACTGACCCGATAAAATGACGTGAAACGGATTTACTAAATCTTCTTCAGTGATCGGCGGATAAGAATAAACCGAGCGTTTAAACACACGCCGCTGGAAAGAGGAAAGGAAATGAAAATAAAAACAATAATAAACAGACTGCAAAAAATTCAGTGTATCGTTCCTCAATATGAAGAAAGGCGCGTGGAGCTGGGAGGAGCCGTCTCGCCGCGGTCAGCTGGGCATCGCCAATAATCGCACACGCACACACACACACACACACACACACACACACACACACACACACACACACACACAGGGACTTGCTACAGAAATACATCAGCATTATTATTAGTATTAATCATATTATAATTATTATTCCTGTGGCTTCATCATTACGCCGTCCATTTGATGTGGCGCGTTTGATGTTTAGCGTGTTTTTAATTTGCTTGTTCGTTCTCCACATCATCGTTTATCAAAAAATATAACATAACCATTTTATATATACGATACTGAACTGTCAGAGTGAACAGTTGCACAGTTTGGCGAGAGCCGTGTAGCGTTCTCAACCCGCGCGCACGTGCACGCCCGGCCGCTACAGGACGCGTGACGAGAGTCTGATCTACGTTAACACTAAAGGTCCAAAATGTGTGAGAAATAAACCTACAGCGGACCGTCACCACGTCGTCGCCTCTACTCCAAACACGCCGAGGCGGCTTCGGTGTCTGACGCTTCCTTACGCGATGTAGCTAACCGCTAACAGACGTCTGTCTGACTGAAAACATTCCCGTAAATATATTCTTCGGCGCTCCATGACGACGTTCTTCGTTAAATCATTTTGTTTCTATTCACGCGTGCCAAGATTCCAGCTGTCCTACTTTCAGGTAAAGTTTTATGAGGCGGGGCCGATTCTGGGCGGGGCGTCACACCAAAGTGCCAGGGAAAGGAATATTCTCCCATAGCGAACTCCACATGGTTAAAAAATATCGTGATACTCTAAAAACGAACTTTAATCCATGACGCATTTAGATAAATGATTTTGGTTGTGAGAGAGGTCACGTTAGGTCACGTCATCCTGATAAAGTGCTGCGACTGAAGAGGCGGACGAGGTCGAAGGATGACATCATTTTTAGCCAATAATGTTTTTCGACGTTACCAAAAACTGCAAGGGTTAAAAAAATAAAAAATAAAAAAAAAGTAGTCAGGGGACGATTTGTATCCGAGTGCTCAGTCTGACCCCGCCTTCACCCGTGTCACAGCGGAACAGTGCGTCAATAATGCGGGTACAATTGTCTCATCGCTTGTTCTTTGAATAAAGTAGAACTTCAACAATTTTAAAGAATAATAAGAAGAAGAATAAAGTGGTCAGCTGCGTCAGGTCACATACAGCTCTGAATTTCTATAAGGAGAGACCTCGACACTGCGGCTCCGGGGTGGAATCATTTACGTACCAGCGGCTCTCAGCCTGAATAAAACTGAAACCTAAACCCGATTATTGGCACGTGCCTAACTGACTCGAGTGGCCCGAATGCGAAGAGGCGTTAGCCGTATTGTTCCACAAAACTACAACCAGCAACAGTTCAGGAAGCTGAGAGAGAGAGAGAGAGAGAGAGAGAGAAAAAAAGTCAGACAGGCGTATAGAATCAGGAGACGTCGACAGCCAGGGAGTCTGATTAATGTGCTTCGTCCAGACGTCGCGGAGTCACAGCGGAGTCCTAAAGCAGCAGCAGCAGGACGTCGAGGTCCGACTCGCGGGTTCGGCTCTCCCTCGGCGCTCGCGTCCACTCGGAGAAACCGACCCCGGCGAAAAGGTTGACCTTCGACCTCTCCCTCTGTTCCCTGGTGAAATCCGAGACGTGGACGAGCCAGTGCAAATCCGATAAACTCAACCCCACCCTCCCCTTAAAACCCCCGCCCCGATACCCCTCTAAAACCCCTCCCCCAGGGACAAGAAGACGACGGCGTTCGGTCCTCGCAGAGACGCAACGTTCGTCATACGTCGTGGAAATCCTCGACCTCGTCCTTCTCCGCCTTGTCTCCTCCGCGCCGACACCGCTCCAGCATCTTTATGAGCTCGGACACGAAGCAGACGGAGGACGTCAGGCAGACCAGGAGGACCAGATCTGCGGGAGGACACGTGGACATGAGAGTGTGCAGGAGGAGGAGAATTATACGGCACTAAAGGTAAGGAACTGTTCCAAGAAATACGGAGTGTGTAAACAAGGTGGAACAAAATGACTATAAATAAAACTACACTGGCGTAAATGATTAACCGTGAAAGGAACAAGTGGTTTGGGACGAGGACTGGGTGGGGTTCGTTACCCAGAATGCTGAGGCTCTCGGTCTGAAAGACTTTCTGCAGTGGAGGGAAGTAGATGACCAGCAGCTGGCCCATGATGGAGGCGAGAACCGCGAAGCAGAACGTCTTGTTACTGCACAAACCCATCTCATGTACCATACGGGTCTGAGAGAGACAGAGAGACAGAGATAGAGAGAGAGACAGAGACACAGAGAGAGAGAGACACAGAGAGAGAGAGACACAGAGACAGAGAGAGAGACAGAGAGAGAGACAGAGAGAGAGAGACAGAGAGACAGAGAGAGAGACACAGCGACAGAGAGAGACAGAGACACAGAGAGAGACAGAGACACAGAGACAGAGAGAGAGAGACAGAGAGCGAGAGAGAGACAGAGAGCGAGAGAGACACAGAGAGCGAGAGAGACACAGAGAGCAAGAGAGACACAGAGAGCGAGAGAGACACAGAGAGCGAGAGAGACACAGAGAGCGAGAGAGAGACAGAGAGCGAGAGAGAGACAGAGACAGAGAGAGAGACAGAGACAGAGAGAGAGACAGAGACAGAGAGAGACACAGAGACATTAACTTTAATGCAAAACTCGATGTAACTTCAATAGATCTTTGATCCAACAGCAGGTAAAGTAACAAACTCAGTAACTTTAATATAAAGACAGCAGATAATAAATGTTATAAAGTTTGCGTGTGTTAGTGTGTAATATCTATATCATTTTAACTTTAATATCTACTTTAATCGACCTATATAACGTAAATAACAATAACTTATGTAGCTGATGTAACTGTATTTTAAAGTTCAAGGTAACTAGGTTAAGTTGAACTTTCTAACATTAACAAAACAACATAACTACAATACAACAGTGTTAATCAATTAACTTAAATTAACTTAAATTACAGACAAAACAAAGGCAACTTTCTAAGAAAAATTGTGTAACTAACTTTATTACAACAACGCATCTGAATCCAACTATAGTAGCTAATGTGCTTCGGATATAAACACAACTATGTAACTATTTATGTATTATGTTCTGGCTAGAACACATAACTATAGAACATGCATAATTTTAACATAACTAAAATGTAGCTATGAATATATATTTTTTTACTTTAGCACAAGTTTCTTGTCATTTCAATCAAACTAAGTGAACTAAATGATAATTAATGTAACACGTAACGTAGCTACGTTTACAGGGACGATATTTCCTGATTCTAATTAAAATCATTCTGGTTAGAGATTCCAACTTAACTGTTTACATGGACGCTGATCTGATGTGTGTTTACATGTTTAAAGTGTTTAATCAGATTATTGCAAACTGCTAAATATTTGTCTCCAGCTCCGAGGAAAGGTTAAGCTTGCTACGTTTGCCTATAAACCCCGCCTCCTGTGTTATGTTATTGTTCACATGATTGGTTAGAGGCTTTACTGCGTGTGAAATCTGAGCCAATCAGAGAGCTTCTCAGCCAGAGACCCAGTGGATGAAAGTAAAGAGACCGAGGTGTGTGTGTGTGTGTGTGTGTTCTCACACAGTTTATTGATCAGGAACAGAAACTAAATTCCCCTCCCTAACGTTGCCCCCAAACATGTGCAGAGACAATAGATTTATTGCAACAAGAGATAAAAGATCATATCAAATGTTTACAAGGTTAATATTTACCTACTGAACAGATTATAAAAGTTTACACCCCCCCTCTCATTCCGATCAGATCAGACAGAGAGGGTCACATGATGCAGGTTTAATCTGATTGGTCGATTGTTCATGTGAACTCACACGCTGTAGTTCTAATGAAACAGTGTAACTTTGTAACTGTAATGTAGCTAAAGTTAATTTAGTGTCTCTATGTGAGTTTAATTTAAACCGTAACGTCACTGAAACAAAGCTGACGACTTTAGAGCGACTTTCTTTTTTAAGAAAGTTGTTGTTTTATATATAGTGTGTGTGTGTGTGTGTGTGTGTGTGTGTGTGTGTTTCTACACACCTGTGAGCGAGAGCTGAGGGCGTTGAACATGTCAAAGAAGACGAAGCAGGTGAAGGTCATGGTGGTGTCCCGGGGTGTGATCTCATTGTCCCTCAGCTACACACACACACACACACACACACACACACACACACTGTAACCTCACACTATATTGCATGTATGTAAGGATTCGTACTCTTGCATAAAAGTATTGGCACCCCCTCGAGAGTGAGCGCGTATGGACGCCTCGCTGATATTCAACAGATAACAAAAAAGTTTAATCACATTTGAGACGATCAGACAGGAGACAGTGAGACAATACATCTTGTGGTGAACAACGATTAAAAAAAAACAAAACAATAAAAACACGATGGATTTCGAGACGCACCTCTCTCCAGAAGACGAAGAGCGTGCCGCAGACGATGATGAAGGACGAGACGAGCACCTTCACGATCAGGCTGCGTGTCAGGATGCTGTCTCGCACGTTTCGTGGAGGTTTACGGATCACGTCGCCATCCACAGGCTCAACACCCAAACTGCACCAGATAATCACAAACAATCACTGGTTAGAGAATACTAAGCGGCAGGATAGTGGTCGTGTGTGTGTGTGTGTGTGTGTGTGTGTGTGTGTGTGTGTGTGTGTGTGTGTGTGTGTGAGAGAGAGAGAGACCTCTGAGCTGGAGGTCCGTCCATGATGATGTTGATCCAGAGGATCTGCATGGCATTCAGAGGGGACGGGAAGTTCATCAGCGTGGCCAGAGAGATGAGTGTGAGAGCCGCGATACTCCTGAGGAACCGAACACACACACACACACACACACACACACACACACACACACACACACACACACACATGTTTAAAACTAAATTCACTTGTTTAAACCTGGTTGGTCTTTAGCAGTTCAGTTCCCCTGGTATTAGACTTGTTCATAATTTTGTGCACCAACATGTAGAGTTTTGGTCAGTTTATAATTTCTGACTTTTTAAAAATATTTTTAATTACTGACTATTTACTGAAAATATGTATAATATAATTTTTGGTGGTGACATGAATGGGGGCTGCGACCTACAGTGCAAGTGTGTGTGTGTGTGTTGGTGCTATGGTGTGTAATGCATTTCCTTTGTGCCACAATGACTCATTAATTTTTAATTGTACAACAAAATTTTTTAAAATAATATTTCATGTATGTAAATTTTCATTAACACTTACGTGCTGAGCTGAAAGCGCACAAAGTTCTTGATGTTGTTGTAAATGCCTTTTCCCTCCTCGATGGCCGACCTGTGGAGAGGAACAGGAACACCGGGACAGTGTTATCACCCCAACAACGTCCCACTTACAGCCTTCTGTCCCAAAAACGTCCCACTAACAGCATCCTGATGTCTCACTGTTGTCCCACTAACAGCATCCTGATGTCTGACTGTTGTCCCACTAACAGCATCCTGATGTCTCACTGTTGTCCCACTAACAGCATCCTGATGTCTCACTGTTGTCCCACTAACAGCATCCTGATGTCTCACTGTTGTCCCACCAACGTCCCACTAACAGCACCCAGATGTCCTACTAACAATCCTCTCGTCTCTCTAATGTCCCACTAACAGCATCTTGATGTCTCACTAGCGTCCCACTAACAACCCTCTCATGTCTCTCTAATGTCCCACTGACTTCCCATTAATGTCCCACTAACAGCCCTCTAATGTCCCTCAGTGGACACATTTTAGTCTCTGTAAGTTCAACATCATCTCTGAGACTAACTTGTTTTCAAAAACATATTTCACAAGATTAAAAAAAAAAAAAAAAAACACATTAAAGGCCGTTACATGATGGTCTGAAAGTCGTCGTCCACCAGGATCATGTCCGCCGCTTCCTTACACACGTCGGTGCCGGACTGTCCCATCGCCACGCCGATGTCGGCCGCTTTCAGAGCTACAGCATCGTTCACGCCGTCGCCAGTCATCGCAACCACGGCGCCGTTGTTCTGCAGCGACTGGGGGACAAAACACACACACACACACACTCAGTATTACTGACGCTATGAGGACCAGTGCAGGTAATCAGTGTCAAATGTCTCACAAACACAAAAGGAAAATGTTTGATTGTTTATAATGTAGTATTGCAAACAAACAAAAAAAGGCCATTTTGGAGGCCATTAAGATGCAAAACATTTCCAGGTTTGAGACGTTAACGAGACCTCGCGTACACACGCAATTAATGAACAAACGTGGTAGTTTTCCTCACCTTGACTATTTTCAGTTTGTGTCTGGGACTTGCTCTGTAAAACACCACCGTCTGCAGACACACACACACACAAAACTGTGAGCCTTATTAATAATCACACTCATTACAATAATGAATAACATTAATAATGACGTTACCCTGGGGACGATCTGAGACAGCTCTTGAATGTCCATGACATCCACCTCGTCTCCAGACAGACACTGAGCTCCTTTGGCGTACAGCCCCAGGCGATTCGCTATGCGCACACACACACACACACACACACACGATTAATTCTGTTACATCCCATAAACACCTGTACGCGCGAGCAGCAGGAGGGCGAGCGCTCACCGATGGCCACGGCCGTCTCCTGAGAGTCTCCGGTGATCATCTTGACGGACACGCCCGAGCTGACCAGCGTGGTCACGGCCTCCTTGACCCCCGACCTCGGAGGATCGATGATGCCGACCAGGCCGAGGAACGTCAGAGAATCCATCTCAGCTCCTGAGGCGAAGGCCAGAACTGCAGACGGAGAGAAGACAAGGTTATGTACAGCTCATCATCGTCATCATCATCGTCATTAAGCTCCAGTTTGTAAAGTTTTTATGTACCTCGGAGTCCAGCACTGCCCATGTAGGTCTTCTCCTGCTGGTAGAGCTCCCTCTGCTGGTTGTTCATGGGCAGTGACGCCCCTTTACTGTGGTACGTCTTACAGAACTGGATCACTTTCTCGAAGGCTCCTTTCATGAAAAACATCCCGGGTTTGTCCTGCAGCGCACCAGCGGAAAAAAGGTTAATACAGCAGCATACTGTGTGTGTCTGTGTGTGATTTTTGCATTAGTTTAACTGTAAACAGTTTATCAGAGACTCTTTTCACTCAGTATTCCTTTACTCTACACGTCTCTTCACTCGTTTTTAAGGTGAAGTGATGAGATGTGATGGAGACCTGCTGAGTGCGATGGACGCAGCGAACCGCCATCCACTTCTGCTCCGAGGAGAACGGGATCTCTTCCAGACGCACAAACTCCTGCTGCACGCTTTCCAGTCCAAGCTGCGCGCGCACACACACACACACACACACACACACACACACACACACACACACCACAAAAGCATTAGCAATGCTAAAGAAACATACATCATGTCAATGTCAACACATAATTATCCATAAATCATTTATTAATAAATTACTGAATGTTTCCAAGACCACTCTGAGATCTCGTCACAGAAATATCGCTCACTTTGTACGTGATTTACACACAAAAAAACGAAACCATTCACAATCCTCTGACTTTCAGACTCTACAGACTACAGATGTTAATAATTAACTGCGATGATCATTTTATAAACTTTTCACAAACACCAATTTTCAAAAATATCTGGAACACAATTTTAAACCATGTTCATTGCTGCAGTTCCATTTCTGTCCTGTAGGGGGTTATAATGCACTAACAGTACATACCAGCTGTGCATATGGGATTTTTTTTTTTACACAAAAATGTAAGAAACCAGTGTAAATAAACATTACAAGTCACTGCGTCAAGCCTCGGTTAAAATAAA
>QNUK01000146.1:0-5000 GCA_013621035.1 Clarias magur | reverse complement strand
ACACGCGCGCGCGCACACGCACACATACACACACACTCGGAACCTACAGCCTGGTCTAAAGCTGTCTGGAGGTCATGTGACCACGTGACTATCAATCAAGTCGTAAAAGTTGAGGACAAAAAGGAAAAAAAAAAGGAAAAAATGTTGAATCAATTAAAAAAAAAAAGAAAGAAATGAGTAGAGTGATGATTAAAAGGTAACAGGTGATGTGATGTTTGTAATTAATTATTTTAATAATCAGTGTTATTATGCAAACTATTTATTATAGAACTCATTAACACATCGATGATGATGATGAAGGTGTGAACGCGTACCCAGGGTCTCGACTATGGGCAGCTTCTTGACGATGGCTCTCTTTTTGACCATCCTCATCACGCCCAGCGCCAGCGTGACCGTCACCACGATGGGCAGGCCCTCTGGGATAGCGGCTACCGCCAGGCTGCGCGCACACACACACACGCGCACACACACACATATATATATATATACACACACGAGGTAGTGTGAGACGTAAAGGGTGGCTGTAACCATGCAGGGAGGTGAGCTGCGTGTGTGTGTGTGTTGTACCTGACTCCTATAGTGAACATGTCCAGGATGTTTTTTCCCTGCAGCCAGCCCACCATCATGATGACACCTGCAAGGGAACACACACACACACACACACACACACACACACACACACACACACTCACTCAGAGCGGCGCGCTGTACGTATCCAGAAGTAAGTCGCGCAAAGACGCGGTTCAAAGGGGTTCTTTTAAATCATTGCTCTATTGCAGGATATTAACTAATCTAATCCCAGGACCGTTAGCATGATTTATCTCACGGTTAGCCGCGTTAACGTTCGTCGGCTTGGCGTCGTACCTATGATGCAGAAGGAGTAGAGCGAGAGCTGTTTCCCGAGAACATCCATGCTCTTCTGCAGTGGAGTTTTAGGCGACTGGATTTAGAAAAAAACAAGAAAAAAAAAAAGATAATTGTTATAATAACATTTACATCAGGCTTATTTGGTGTGTGTGTGTGTGTGTGTGTGTGTGTTCACCTCTTCTGCTTGCATCATCTTAAAGACTTCCCCAAATTCGGAGCTCTCGCCCGTCCCTATGACGATACCCTGAATCCAAACAGAACACAATTAATGTCCTTTTACATTTTTAACTATCCACTAAACCACAGAAAAGGGACGCGACTTTGAGGTGATGTTCATGCTTGATTAGTCACTTAAGCAATTAAAGATTTCTTTTTAAGAAAGACAGTGGACGGATCTCATTTATTTTAACCTGAGTACCAGTACAAGTACCAATACAAATACCAGTACAAATTTTAGGAGGTTGTACCAGAAGAAGTACCAGTACAAGTTCCTCTAGGAGTTCCAGTACAAGTTCCAGAAGGAGTACCAGTACAAGTTCCACTAGGAGTACCAATACAAGTACCAATACAAGTACCAGTACGAGTATCTGTAAAATTACCAGTAGGAGTACCAATACAAGCTGTAGTAGGAGTACCAGTACGAGTACCAGTAGTTGTTACTCCCTGATCCGCTGTACTCATCAGTCAGAGACAGTGTGCAGTAAAGCGGGTGTTGCTGTACCTTGGCCTTGCCCGAACACACCAGCGTCCCCATGTAGGCGATGTTGCTGCGAGACGTGAGGTCCCCACTGAGCTCCTGAGGGGCCACGGTCTTAGAGCAGGGCGTGGTCTCGCCCGTTAGACTGGACTGATCTACACTCATATCTATTGACTGAGACAAAGAGAGAGACAGTGAGATATAAGGACACCCTCAGGCTAATCCTGTGTAAATATTTGTACTGAAGTGGAAAAGTACAGAAGTCAAGTGTAATATATATTTATATTATGTGTGTGTGTGTGTTTGACAATGGAGTGGCTGGCTGCTGTCTGAACCAGAATGACCTCATGTCTGTGTGTGTGTGTGTGTGTGTGTGTGTGTGTGTGTGTGTGTGTGTGTGTGTGTGCGTGTGTGCGCGTGTGCGCGTGTGTGTGTGTGCGCATGCGTGTTTTGTTGTCACACCTCAAAAAGGCGAAGGTCAGCCGGGACTCTCTCTCCCACAGAGAGACAAACCGTGTCTCCAGGTACAAGGTCCCTCGCCAACATGTGCTGCAGACGGCCCTCTCTTACACTGACACACACACACACACACACACACACTTTAACCCAATACATATCAATCAATCAGCTGAGACATGTTCAGTTCAGCACTGAAGCTTTCACACTTATAAAGAGAACACGGCATGGACGTGGACAGCCTGGTGTACATGGAAGTGTAGAAATGGGGTGTTTTTGGGTATCGGTCTCACCAGTGACACTCTGGAGGAACCAGTTTCCCCAACTCCTCCAGCGATTTCTCAGAGCGGTACTCCTGATAAAACACACACACACAGTGAGGACAAACACCTCCCTGATCATTTTATAGAATATGATTGTTGATGTTTTGAGAAACTCCGGCGGCGGATCGTTACCTGGACGAAGGCCACAGTGACCACGATGATGATGGCCTGTGGAGAGACCAGACGGGTTCATCACACGGGAAAACAGGAGACAACACACACATTATATACACACTTATACAATACACACATAGACACACAAGACACACATTATACACGCATGAGAAATGAGGAAAGAGACATCAATAGAGACAGAAACAGAGATTAATACAGAGAGAGAGAGAGATTTAGAGAAAGACAGAAATACAGAGAATGATAGTGAGACTGATGAGAGATTAAAGGAGAGAAAATGAGTGACAGACAGAGTGAGATAAGAGACAGACAGAGAGACACAGTGAGATAAGAGACACACACCACGGTGATGCTGACGGCGTCGTCAAACTGACGCATCACTACACTGATCACCGCCGACGCCAGGAGCAGCATGATGAGGGGATCTTTAAACTACAGAGAGAGAGAGAGAGAGAGAGAGAGATCAGGCACGGTGTTCACACGCACACTAAATATACACACACTAAATGTGTGCCTGTATGTATGTGTGTGTACATATAATATATATGCGTGTGTGTGTGTGTGTGTGTGTGTACATATAATATATGTGTGTGTGTGTGTGGATATGTATATGTGTGCGTGCGTGCGTGCGTGTGTGTGTATACAGTGGAACCTTGGATTACGAGCATAACTCGTTCCGGAAGTGTGCTCGTATTCCAAAACACTCTTAAACCAAATCATAATTTCCCATAAGAAATAATGAAAACTCAAATTATTCGTTCCACAGCCCCAAAAAATAAATACATAAAAATAATTAATACAATCTATAAAATGAAAATAAAACAAATTAATCTGCACTTTACCTTTAAAAAAAGTACAAATAAATCTGACAGATAAGTGTTTCATGTTGGAAAGCGCTGCAGAGAGGTGCCGTGGTGTGTGTGTGTGTGTGTGTGTGTGTGTGTGTGTGTAGAATAAGCCCTTCCTGTTAATGGGAAAGAGATTGATCACCAAAAATCAAAATAAGAGTCGTCAGAACTAATACTTGCTCGGGTTTCGAATAAAAATATTAAAAATTCAGAACTAATGCTAATACTCAGAACTGGTGGTTCCACTGTGGTTAACACCATACACAGTATGTCACAAAAGTAAGTACACCCCTCACATCTCTGCAAATATTTAGTTCTATCTTTTCATAGGACAACGCTGCATAAATGACTCTTTGACACAATGAACAGTCGTCAGTGTAAAGTTTGTATAGCAGTGTAAATTTATTGTCCCTCAAAATAACAAAAAATACAGCCAATAATAGCTGAACCCCTGGCAACAAAAGTGAGTATATGTGTGTATAAATATGTATGTGTGTGTATAAATGTGTGTGTTTAAATATGTGTGTGTGTGTGTGTGTGTGTGTGTGTATATATGTATGTGTGTGTATGTGTATATATACACTGGAGATCAAAATTTGAGAACAATTTGAACAATTCTGAAATAATGTCGTCTTCACCGCTCAACAGTTGAAGGAGTTTTTGTCCCGTCTTGCTACCAGAACACCTTTATCACAAAATAACTAAAGGAATTTCAACAAAAAACATTATTTTCCAGAAAACACACTGATCAGTGTGTGTGTGTGTGTGTGTGTGTGTGTGTGTGTGTGTTCCAGCTGACCTGAGACAGGTACTTCTTCCAGAGCGGCTCGTCTTCACTGATGTCGAACTCGTTCCAGCCGTGATACGCTCTCCTCCTGCTCACCTCCTCATCAGACAGACCAAACTGCAGGTCAGCCTGAAACACACACACACACACACACCTTAGAAGAATACACACTTTGGCTTCACTGCGTTGCCATGACTGAAACGTTGACTGACTCTACAGAGCAATGCAACACAACATGCAAAATAACACCACACACCTTGAAATCACACACACACACACACACATACCTGCAGCGCACACACCACTTCGTTGACAGGAAGTTCACTGGCTCTTTTGGACGTTAGTACCGGGACCATGGTCTCATCTTCACTCTGGGGTTGACTCTCGGCAAGCTGAAACACACACACACACACACACACACACACACACACACACACACACACACACAGAGATATGTATCATTACAGTTAAAAGTAAGTAAATGATAGATAAATAAGATAAATATAGATAGAACAATTTCAAATGAACGAAAGATAAAAAGCAGAAGGAAATGAAATGTAAACTAAAGATATGTTTAAAAAGAAAAGTAACAAACCATCAAAGAGAAACAGAACTAAAGAAGAACAAAGGCCTGAAGAACAAAGAGAAAGAGAAAAGAGGCAAAGCACAATCCTGTTCATACACAGTGACATCTCACACACACTGCACACACACACATGGAGGAGAGGGACAGTGTATACTGAGACAGTGTTATTAACTCATGAGCATTAAACATCATTGCTGATCAGATCTAAACATGTGACAGTGCATGATGGGTAGTCTGGTGCCGGTGTGAGTGTGTGAGAGATTAACTACAGGCTCAGTAGTGAGGGATTTCATGCCTCACTAAC
>QNUK01001459.1:0-54921 GCA_013621035.1 Clarias magur | reverse complement strand
TCTGCTGCCATGTATACATCGTCAAATTCAATTACCCCACAGATATCATATCCAACCCAATTCTCTTCGATCCCAATACCTCTATAGAGGCCTAGCTTCAGATGTCTTCCAAGCTGATATGAAGTAGTTACCAGACGAAGTCCTCTGCTTATGTCCAGGTCGAACGTTTCCTGTCTCATTGACTTGATCCATTTAAAGTCTCTTGTCAAGACGTTGGCCATCGCGATGAACTTCTTAGTCCCCATCGGGCGGTGTGGGAACCAGTCAACCAGATCATGTCTTAGGTCTGCCCATCTTCTTGTTGGGGTCTGTTCCAGAACCTCCCTCCATGCATTACGGCAGACTGTACAGGAAACTATCCATCGTGGGTCAGGTACCGGTTCCATCCTGCGTACATACGTGTATAACAGAGACAGGACAAAAATACAACAAAAACACACAAAACATATTTCTTCTTCTAATACTACTTTTTTTTTCTGGTATAGTTTCTTCAAAACATTAAGTTTGTTTGATTAACATACTATGCTAAATAATCTCAGTATACATGTGAGTAATAAATATACAGTCATTTTGTCCATCATGTAGCAGCGGTAATCTTTTGTGTTCACTTCATTTCCACGTAAATGGAGTCTGCCTCCCAGTCGTCATCTGGTGGTGTTTGTTCGTGATATTCCACAGTCATTGTATATTGTCCCACCATTCTTTGAATGCTTGCTTTCGCCAGGGGGGATAACGCAACATGACAATATGAGCAGAGTTCCCAGTACTATCAAAATAATTGTCCCTAGTTTCACAAGTAGTCCATACCAATTTGAAGGATTCAGCCAATCAAACCAGGAAGTCCATGCATTATTCCTCTGTACGTCTTGAATGATTTTAACATTTTCGTCTCTCATGTCCCTCATGGCTCTTAATAGCTTAGTTATGTTACCATCTGGGCCTGTGTGTCTTGGAATGTATGTACAACATTCTTCTCCAATTAGGGCACATACTCCTCGTTGAGGTGCCAGCATCGTGTCCAGGGCGAATCTATTCTGTGTAGTCATTAATGTATTTCTATCCAATTGTTCCTGAACCAGTCCTAAGACTCCTAAAGTGTGATTCCAAAATCTTTGTTGATTGTAATAAAGTAGGTTAATCCACCTTGCATTTTTCGAAATTTGAACCCATGGCAAGAAGATTGTCGTGAATGCTCCTCCTACCCTGTTTATAGCCTCATGCTCAGTTGGTACACCAACTGGAATACCATCCCAGGTCACTGATAGTCCTCCATCTCTATCAAACTCTTTCCATGCCGATATTTCCTTTCCAATCGTTTTCACAAACTTGTCTTCACGTTTATTCCGTCTGTGTTTCTTGCTATATAGTCCTACTACAATCAAATCTCCTTCTAATAGTACTGGAGCACAACACCCACCCCAGTTATTTGGTAAGTTTTGTCTAACTGTCGTTCCTCCACAGTACCAGAATATGTCTGCCAGCGGTGTAGTTCCAGCACTTAAATCTGGTTGTTGTACTTTTACTATCTCACTGCATGTCTGACTATCTGTTTTATTGTCGCATATCTGGTGCATTTCTATGAAGAATCCTGTTGCCGGCTGTGTTTCATTGCAACTTGGTGATAGATCTCCCATTTCAATGCTCCCATTTGAGTAGATGCATAAAGGATAGCGTTGTTGTGTAGGTGTTATTTCTCTTTGTACAGCATCTAATGTTCCTACAGGCTGATATGAACATTTGCTTATGTTTTGCATCCATTCAGGGCCATAATGTATAGCAGCTGAATGCAAAAGACAGCTAATAGGGCACAGTTGTTCACTGTATGTTGGGTTGTCTATACATTCTCTTGTTCCATGTGTTATCACCACTCGTGGGGGTCTATTACTTCTATCATGACACACAATGCAGTCTCGCGTGGTTACAGACTCAGCTGTAAATTTCAACCATTGGAAGAACATGTCATTCTTCCATGTCTGGTCAGATTCTGCTTGATTTTTGGGTAATTTCTTTGTTATCTGCGGAATTATTGTTACATATTTTATTGATTCAATATTCGATATATTGGGCTGGTCGGGCGCTTTTACATAGCATCCCTTCCATCCTGCAAGTGAAATACATACTCCTCTAATTTCGCCGTCTATTGAATTCTCAAATGCACACCAACCGTTGGATCTTGGTACAGCTTCTATTAGTCCATCTAATGTTGCCATCTGTGCTTTATTCCAATATGCCTTTTTCCTCATTTCTATATAAATGCGCACTCTTTCTTCTGGGGGTTGTGTATTATCGACCTCTATTTGGTAGGTTGCTTCCCAAAATCCTGTTCTTTCCCCACTGTCCAATCCAGCTACTATTCTAGCTCTAGTTATTGTAGCTAATGCACAGCGTATTTGTCTCTCTTCATTTGTCCATTTCGGTTGGTTTCTCTCATTCTTAGTAGCACCACTGTTAATTAGACCAATCATGAAGAGGATTCCTATACCCATAGACCTCCTTCGTTTCAGGAGGCAATAAGAGGGTGGTTTCTCCATCTGGATCACAACGGTGACACGTGGGACTATGGCCAAATAACCTACACAATATTTTTCTTGGGGGGTTTTTTGTTGGGTATGTTCTTTCAACTGTAGTTGGTTTAAATAATTTAATCACTTTCTGAGCCAGTGTTAACTTCTAACTGATTTAATCACTATCTGAGTATTCTACAACTCTAGGTGTGGGATCTTCTTCTGACTGTCTACGCGCTGTTTCAATTCTAGCACGTCTGTGCTCTCGCTGTCTAACTTGAGCTCTTGTTCTAAGAGACGGTCCTCCTTGTTCTGCTTCTGCTTCTTCTTCTTCTAGCTCTGCTTCCCAATCTTGTATATCTTCTTGGGGCCACTCTGGCCAGTACCCTTGTTCTCCTTCTTGTTCTTCTACCCACGGTAACCCTTCAGTGTACCCATAAGGATCTGGTGCTTGTTGCCTGGGCCTTGTGTCCCTCTCCTGGGAACCTGATTGCAAACCTGAAGGTCCCGCTCTGGGAGACTCTTCAGCGTCTTCCTGAGGTTCCCTGTCCCTTACCTGATCTGGGTTTGGGGCCTTGCAGCAATGATTTAAATGGTACCATACATCTTTACCTTGGACTTTTATTGCAGTTGGAGTTGCCAACACCACCTTGTATGGTCCTTCCCTCCTAGCTTCGTTCCACCTTCTTTTGAATGCTCGAATAAACACCCAGTCACCGGGTAGCACAGTTCTCTCCTCTATGTCCTCTTCCTCAGCGTCATCAGCTGGATCAGCTACCCTCGGTCTGGTGTTGTCATGTATTGTGGCTCCCTTAACCTGTTGGAAAATAACTTTGTGTATTTCAGATAAGTGCTTCACATAGTGATCAAGTTCACTTTGTAGTTGTTCAAGCGTGGGGCCTTTATAAGGCCCTCGAACAAAGGATGTAAGCATAGGTCTGCCAGTAAGCATTTCGTGTGGTGTTAAATGTGTGTTGCGGTTAGTTTGCGATCTCATGCCCATCAAGGCTAATGGCAAAGCTTGAAACCAATTCATACCTGTTTCTGCACATATTTTAGCCAATTTCATTTTTAGAGTTCCATTTGCTCTCTCTACCATCCCCTGAGATTGGGGGTGGTACACACATCCAAACCTGTGCTTGATGTTCAACCACTGAGTCACTTTCTGTACTATCTTGTTTGTGAAGTGTTTACCATTGTCTGAACTGATTGTGTCTGGGATTCCAAACCTTGGTATCACTTCCCTACACAGGAATTTTGCTACTGCCATTGCATCTTCCTTAGCTGTTGCTACAGCTTCTACCCATCTGCTGAATCTATCCACAATCACTAGGATGTATCGTTTCCCTTGTATTCTGGGTTCCCCCATGTCCACATAGTCGAACATTATATGCCTAAATGGCCCATCTGGCTCTGAAATATGTCCTATTAGTGAAATAAAATGTTTTCTAAGGTTATATCTAGAGCATATGTCACAAAACTGTGACAGAGTTCGATGGACCATAGGTCCTAGATAAGGTGACCACCATGTCTTTTGGATTCTTCTTATTACTTCTCCTCTTGCTACGTGATCGTTACCATGAGCTTGCTTTATCAAGGTTATGAGAACTTTGTGGAGCTACAAAACGCCCATCTGCACTTCGCCACACGTTAGTATCATTATCTTTTGTTGCTTCTCTTGCTAACCATTTTCGAATCTCTTCACCTGATGCTGCTGCCTGCATGTCTGCTAGTGAGGATAAGTCTGGTGCTGGGGGTGCGTAATCTTCTGGTATAAGTACTAATCTTTCTTCAGATTCTGGACTTGAGCTCGAGCCTGAACTTGAGCTTGAACTTGAGCTTGAGCTTGAGCCTGAACTTGTGTTTGAACTTGAGCTTGAGCTTGAACTCGAACTTGGCCCTTCATCAGGGTTAACACTTGACTCTGGTGAACTTGGTTCATTGTCTGTTTGTGCTGCGGATTCTGGCATCATGTTTGCCTGATTTACTGCTGCTTTCTTAGCTGCTTCATCTGCTGCTTCATTTCCGTCACTAACAAATGTACCATCTTTCTTATGTGCTGCACATTTTACTATAGCTAATCTGGATGGTAGTTTGATTGCACCTAGAAGGTCTGAAATTGCTTCTCCATGTTCTACTGGTGTTCCGTCTGCTCTTTTGTAACCTCTTTGTGCCCATATGGGGCCATACAAATGGCATATTCCATATGCATATGCTGAGTCAGTGTAAATTGTACATGCTTTTTCTTCTGCTAGTTTACAAGCACCTGTCAAAGCGAGTAACTCAGCTAGCTGGGCTGAACAGGGTTGTGGCACATGTTCAGCTTGTACTACTTTGAAGGCTTTCCCATCTATGTCTGGTGTTACTATTGCATAGCCTGCTTTATTGCTATCCCCATCTCTAAAGCATGACCCATCTACAAAGTATATACAATCTGGGTGTGACAGAGGTTGGTTCTCTAAATCTTGACGTGTCTTCAGATGTTCTGCTGACACAAGATGACAATCGTGTGGATCTCCCTCTGCTGGGGTCATCATGCGATCTGCTGGATTTACTGTCTGACCCCTTCGTATAGTCAATTCAGGTGCAGAGAGTATTACATCATATCCTGTTCTTCTAGCATTTGTAATTACAAATGATGGGCTAGTCAGGAGTGCATGCAATGCATGGGTGGTGAACATCACAACAGGATGTCCCATAGTAATTGATGAGGCTTTTTGATAAGCAAAGGCGGCAGCTGCCACACCTCGGTAGCAGGGTGGCATGCCTTTTTCAATATTATCGAGTGCTGTACTATAATAAGCAATTGGTTGCTTACTAGGCCCTTGTTGTTGAGTCAGAACCCCTGTGGCAAAACCTCCACGCTCTGAGACATACAAATGGAATGGCTTATTATACTCTGGACTAGCAAGTGCTGGTGCTGTACAGAGTTCTCTTTTTAGCTGCTCAAACGCTTCTAGTGCTTCAGGTGTCCATTCTAACACTGCACTATTCTTTGTTTGTCCAGCTACTTTTATTATTGCTCTTAAGGGTGCTGTTTTTAGTGCAAAGTCACAAATCCAGTCCCTACTAAATCCTACCATGCCTAGAAAAGATAGCATCTCCTTAACAGTTCGTGGTTTAGGAGCTTTCATTATTGCTTCTATGTGTTCAGGAGATATATTCCTAGATGTTCCTTCCAACACTCTGCCTAGATATTCTACCTTCTCTTTACAGAATTGCAACTTTTCTCTGCTAACTTTATGTCCATTCTCAGCTAGAACCGTCAAAACTCTTAACGAATCTGTTTCGCATTGCTCTTTTGTTGGGCTACAAATCAGTAGGTCATCGCAGTACTGAATCATAGGACTTTCGATATTTAACGAGGCTAGATCTTGAGTTAGTACTCGATTAAATATTGACGGACTTTCACAGTAACCCTGTGGTAACCGATTGTAAGTCAGCTGTCGTCCTTCATATGTAAAGGCAAACAAGTATTGTGATGCTGGATGTAGTGGAATGCTAAAGAATGCTGAACATAAGTCTATGACAGTGTACCATTGTGTATCTTCTGGTATATTGGACAACAATGTGTGTGGATCAGGCACTATAGGCAATTCTGCTTCTACAATTTGATTTATAGCACGTAAATCATGCACAAGTCTCCATTTATCTGAGTTGGGCTTCCTGACAGGAAATATAGGAGTGTTACAGGGACTTTTAGTAGGAGTTAATACTCCAGCTTCCAATAAACCATCTATAGTAGGTTTAATCCCTGCTACAGCTTGAGGTGTCAATGGATATTGTCTTTGGTAAGGCAATGTTGCATTTGGTCTTATTTTTATTAAGGCTTGTCCTCCAGACTTAACTAATCCTACATCTGTTGAATGTCTTGTCCATAATTTTTCTGGAATTGTTTTCAGCAGTTCCTCCTCTAATGCAGATTCCTGTTCATCTATCTGCCCTACCATCTTAACTGACATTTGTGTGTGCGATGACAACTGAGTGTTACACATCCCCCTCTGAGGGTGTGTTGACAACGTCATGTTCCCATCTATTTCTGTGTGTGTTGCCCTCACTCTTTCTATTCCTGAAAAATTTATTTTCAAAAACTTTTGATCTTGTGAAATGTGTACAGAAGGATTAGGAGTTTGTCCCCACTTAGTCACTTCAGCCGCTTGTTTGACCATCAATCCTAGCTCTTTGGATTGTGCTTCTTCCCCCACCAGTAAGGAGATGTGGGGTGCTGTGTTCGGTACTTGATGCCAGTGTTCTATTGGTTCAGTCAGATGTACACTGATGGCTGCTCCTGGAGCGCCTACAATTATATCTCCTAGTATCACATCAGAGACTGTGTTCTCCATCACGTCTGACCATAATTGTGCATATTCTTCATCTTGGCTTCCTTGGTCATAGTGCATGGTACAGTGCAATGGCAAAGTCGCTCTTTTACAATCTGGTCGTCGTTGTAGGATCCATTCTTCCCATAAGTTCTGTGCATGTTGAGCTCCCTTGCCTGTGCACAACAGCCAATATACTGTATCCAAGTTATTGGGTTTTTCTGCAATCTGTAAGAACTGTCCTATTGTTACATACAGTCCTTTAGCATTACATTGAATTTTTGCTTTAAGTTTGCACAACAAATCTCTTCCCAGTAAATTAACTGGAGTAGTCGGTGAGAATAATAAAGGTGCTGCTACAGTGGTGTCTTCTAAAGTTATTATTTGCGGCTCCGTAAAATGCAATACCTGTGATTGTCCCGAGAAGCCTGTGGTTTTTATCGTATTGGTTGAGAGAGGGAGCTGGGAGCCTTCACGTCCTATACATGAATAAGTAGCACCTGTGTCAATCATAAATGGAATTGGTTGTGAATTATTTATAGACACCATCACATTTGGTTCTTGTTGTGGATGCAGTGTTGAGACGTACTGCATCTGCTCCCCCTCTGGCTCCTCTGGGCCTCGTCAATTCCAATTTTGGGTGGGTCCCATCCAGGGACCTGCCCACTGATTTTGGGGTTGTCCTTGAGTCCATGTTCCAGCAGGTTGTCTTGGACCAGGAGGTCCTGCATTCCCTTGAGGTGCTTGTCCTGCTCCATATGGTCCTTGAGGTTGTGGTCCATTTTGCATTCCCCAAGTCATTTGAGGACAGTTTCTTCTAATATGTCCTACTCCTCCGCATTGCCAGCACTGATTCGGGCCCATTTGCCCTGGGGCATTCATTCTAAATTGCTGTCTTCTTGGTTGCTGTTGGAATGGTCCCCTTTGTCCCCTGCCTCCAATAGGCCCGGGGCCCTGTCTTTGCCACCTCATGGGTTGATTTTGTCCTTGCTGGTTTCCAGGTTGCGCATATGTTGGAGGGGCTTGGGTCACTGTTGGTTGTTGCATTTGTGGCACTGATTGCTGCATTTGCTGTGCTGGTCCAGTAGGGGGCAGTGTTGTCTGATTTTCAGGCACCATTACTGCTGCTTGGACTTTTGCTTTTTCTTTTTCCTTTTTCTTTGCAGCTGCAAATTCTCCTAGCTGTATTTTATGTAACTGGGTTGCAATTGACTCAGCAGCTTCCTTGGCCTCTTTTTTCTTTTTCCTGTATTGTTCCACATAATGTACAATGTGTGCTTGAAATGTGTCCCATGGTAGTGTATTCAGTCCCACGACACCTTCTAGTGCTGTCTGGACTTCTTGAGGCATGCATTTTTTCAGCATCATTCGGAACAGGCTCTTACTTGTATCTGTTTGATCCCAGGAACCTCCAGTTTCCTCTCTCCACTTGGTCTGGAAATCATTGATGAACTTAACAACGTTCTCATCTTCTTTCAATATTACTGATTCCAGCTTTCCTGGATCCATTTTGGTTGGGTAAGCTTTTCGCAGAGCGTTCCAAACCTTGTTCCTGTGTGGTCCAAACGCTAGGCTATTTCCTACACTTTGTCCAGTTGCCGCTTGCAGGCCAGCCTCATTCAGAATCTCCGTGGTTTTCACTTTCCCAATTGTCTGTGCCAGAATAGCCTTTACATCTCCTATTGCCAGGAGGTGTCCAGTGGTTTTCTCTTCTAGCTGTGTTATCCATTTCTGTGCTCCATTACATAAATCTGGTAATTGGTTAGCCAGACCTGTCATATCCATAAATGACCATGGCACATAGTGATACTGATTTCCTTTTGACACAAGTGGGTAGTGTCCAGCCGCAGTATATTCTTCTGGGTCTGACATACGTGGTTCGTCATTAAAGTGTACGGGTCCAATGTCTTCTTCATCAGGCCAGGATGAGGTGACACGCCAGCTTGAGGGTTTCTTTGAACCTGTAGATTTTCTTTTCATAGATGGTCTCATTTCAGATAAAGCCTTTCTTGCTTCCTTCAGAGAGTCATTGAGACGTCTGTCGAGGTGCTTTTCCAGTCGCTTGAACGATTCATCAAGGGAATCATCACTGTAACCATCTTCTTCTGCAATGTTGGAAATGTCATGTTGATATTCATTTCTGTACACTTGGTTCCTGCTCTTTGGGTGTAGTTGTCTGTTGTGTTTTGAAGTGCTTGCCTGTCTCTCTTCCATTCTTTTCCTTGCCTCTCTCTCAGGTTCAATGATCATGTACCCTTTTACTTTTCTCTTTACCTGATTTCTCTCCATCACTTCATTTTCTTCTGTTCCTGCTGTATCTTCGTCTGCTTCATACAGTGATGGTGTGGGTGTTTCTTTATCTATACTGTGCGTTCTTTCTGGATTGTCTCTCCTCCTCCTTTCCATCATCCCTTTTTCAGGTGTGACTTGTTTGTTTGCGAACCCCTGTACTTCAGACAGAAATTGAGCATTCCGTTCTTTCAGTCTTTCCATACCTCTTTTCTTTGTTTGTGGCTCGTCAGATTCTCTCGACGCATATGGTTCTGTTGCTCTTTCTTCACTCCATTCCCTTCCATCCTCACTGCCACTTCCGGATGTTGTTGATTCTGGTGTTTCTTCCATTTGTCTGTTCATCCACTCAGTATCACATGACGTTACTTTAATTTTCCCCAATACTTGTCCTTCAAATCCAAATGTACCTTTATCTTGTTCATGCAGCTTCTGTAGTGGGTACATTCCTCCACCCTTCTGTTGCATGTGTTCCTCAGTGTATGGTGGTGGTCTCTCTAATTCTAAGCTTATTTTCTCTTTTCTTCCCTTCTGGGTTTTCTCTTTTCTGTCACTCCCTTCCAACTTCTGATCCCTCTTTCCTGATTTTGTTTCTTGTTTTTCTTCTTTAGTTTCTCCCTCCTTCTTTTTCCCTTCATTTTCAAACCATTCTACAATTTCTAGCTTTTGTTCTAATTTAATCCTTCCCTTACTGCCCTTTTCTTTAGTGGTGTGTCTGAGCATCTCCTTTACTTCTTTACAATTTTCTTCTTTAAAGGTTCCCTCTTTAGGCCATTGTAATTCTCCTGATGTCCTGTCATGCCATTTTACCATGCATTTTCTGATATATTTTTCATCTTCCTTGTGTTTAGCTATAATTATGTCTACAGGTGTTGCTGGCTTTGGCCATGCGTTTTTTCCACGGCAGAATAACTTCCCCATCACACACTTTTGTCCCGTCTTATAGTGTGATTTTTTGTGCCTCTTTTCTCGCTTATTTCTTGTAGTTCTCTTAGTGTGCGTCTTATGACTGCTGCTGGTCTTTAACAATTGTTTTTTCTTTATATGTTTGTTACGCATTAATTTTGTGATGATGTCAGAATCAGAGGCGTGACTATTTTGTCAAGGGTCTGAAAAATTATTCTACCGTCTGGGCCTATAGGTATCAGCGTAAATTCACTATTATTATTTATCACCCACTCACGATACAGCACTACCGGACCGCTTTCGTGATCAATTAATCTATATCTTTTTACTTTCCGTCCTCCCGTTCCTTCCTCTAAACGCAATATGTCAAAAATTGGGTATTGTCGCAGCAGTGAAATGAGCGGAGTTAAACCAGGGGGTCCTCCTAGTCCTCCAAATTCTAGCGTACTATTTATTACTCTTAAACGAACCTCTCTAGGAATTAACCCTAGGAAAGAGCTCATTTCTTCATTCTAAAATATGATGTAAGTATTAGAGTGTGTGTGTTACAGTTGAGGTCTAATACGTCAGGTATTAATGAAAGCCTAAGCGTCCACTCTCCCTTGTCACACTCTATGTTTTTAAGTAGGTCTTTTCCTGGATTATTCAACAACCATCTATTTGTTTCACTCTGATCCGATTCTGAAATTCTAAACTCCCGTTCACACTTGGTTGTGACTCCTTCTTCACTTATCTGCTCGTCCCAGTTAATTACTCTGAATCCGCTTAACATTTGTTTCTTATCTAATATATATTTAATATTTATAACTTAGGTGCATTTATCATTTCATGCACTATATTTATTATCATTAGTGTTGTGTCGTCGACTACACTACACGTAAAGGTACCTTTTGTATCTTACTTAAGCTTATCTTTTAATAACTTATATGTTGCTGCACATGTGTACACTAGTCCAAAGAAATTATAATTTTATAATACTACTAGGCTGGTACATTCAGTACCTGTACCACTCTCCCGTGTCACAGAAGAAGCTGATGTCACAGTGAGGTCTGTGTCTGGTAGCGCATCACTGATTATGTCACAGACAAGACTATGTCACAGTAAGCTCTATGTCACAGACAAGACCTATGTCACAGTAAGCTCTATGTCTAGTGACATGTACCTCAGCCAAACAATTCCTTTAATATTACAGATATTATCTATCACGTATATGCTATTTTCTTAGATTCTTCTATTTAAATTTATAGCAAATCAGAAAATCCAATTTTTGGTCTTCTATCTTCTTTTTTTAGGCTAATTCTAATACTATATCCCTCTTAACTAGGCCTTATATTTTCTTACACACATACATAAATTCAGTACAGACTTTTCACATAACACACTCACATTTAAGAGACACACATACAAGACATATGAACAATACACCAACACAAGCGCTTTCTACTACAATTTCAAAAATTTGAGTACTCAGAACAACTTCAACAATAAAATATTTTATCACACAACCTGGGCCCAGAAAACATCAATTCCACCTGTAGGAATTTTCAAATAGCGCTCACCTACAGGAATTTTCACTCTACACCTGGCTGCACACGCGTCTCAGAACGGTGAGTCACCTATATGTTCTGTGCCTAACGGCGGACTCAGGAATTTTTCACCTACCACGTCTGGAGCCGCAGCTCCTACTTAGTGTATTGCAGGAATTTTTCGTGGGTCCAGCCCCACTGGTTGGCAAGTTTCCTCGTCAGGGCTTGACCCAACACAGTGGCGTTACCTCACTTATCACACAACGTATAAAATAGTAATAAAGAGAATATAAAACAAAAATCACAAAACAAAATAAAACTTATGGAGATCTCTTAATACTTCGTTACTTCATCCAGTCTTTTACTTGTTAACATAAATTCTACAAACACTTTAAATATAATAATTAATTTATCAATATTGGCAACTTAAATTTTACTTTGTTCAATATACCTTAGGAGTACCTCTCTCCAGCTGGAAACACGCACACTAACAGACCATGAACTTCTAATGCAGAAATTTGATCAAACAGGTTTTCTGCTTACCTTTTCTTATGCCGGCAAAAGTTGATGGTCTGTCAGCCCGCGCTGGTCCCAGGTCCCCGGAGGAGCCCTCCGTAGAGGCAATCACGTCGGCAGGGTCACCAATAAATGTGGGAGATTTTTCTCCTACACTAGTTACAGTTGCCTTAATTACAAATATTACACAAAAACTTTAACTTTAAAAAGAACCAAAGAAAAGACTCCGGACTCCTTGTAGATCTGGATGAAGTAAGGCAGGATTTATTGCAGCAATAAAACCAAGTGAGCCAGCTTAGCAATGCCTAGGTTGTAGTCCCAAGCACCTCCAAGACCTGACTGAAGTACTGTGTCATGGGCACTTCTTTTATACAGTTTTCAAGGGGAGGAGCGCTCACCTAGCCCCCTCCCCTGTACATTTTTTCTTATTTCTTATCAAATTATTAACCCATTGTAATCCAACTTTTTCCAAGTATTGTCACCCATTGTAATTACATTTTCTCTTATCTTGTTTGCTTACGTCATATACCTCGTCATCTGACTCCATATCTTTTCCCCATTATAGTCTATTTTTCTTTCAAATTATTTTCCATTATCTTTACACTAAGTTTGTTTATTATTAAAAAATATAGGGGCGGCGCTTATTTTACTATATATTCTTAGTTCTTCCGGGTTACTCTACAGTTCTCGACAGACAGGCCATGGGTAAGCATCTCTCTCGCACTCATTTTAATTATTTGTCTTATTTTCCTAATTTGTTGTATTTACGCATTTTATTTTATTGTTATAGCTAAGCGCAACTGCCCAAGCACTGAATACATCCCTTTGGACGATTCGGACAGCCAGGACAGTCCAGGGCACAACTCCTTTGAGGATTACACTCCTACTGAACCTGTTGCTGACCGAGCCTCAGTGAGTTTTTGCCAAAATGAGTCTGATGGATCATTGACACAATTTCTTCATAAGAACGGTCTTACTTATGCCAGGAAAGATGACTCCGGGCCTGGTCCTTCTAAGAGACCACGTCCGGAGGCACAAAGCTCCCCTTTACTTTCCTTCAGGCCCGTGCGACCAGAGTCTAGTACTCCAGCCCATTCTCTTTTAAGGCCTGTTGGTCTAAGAAGCGTCAGTACTCAGACTGATTTTAAAATGTCTGTTGGTACCCAAACTGATTTTCCTGAAGCGCCTACACCACTTTTGAATCGTGGTATTTCTGTTTTTATTCCTCACACTGATCTTCCCATCAATGTGGTTCTGGGTCAGAGAAGGCTTGATATTTAATTTCTTATGCCTTTTGTTATTTGATGCTTACCCAGGCCCCCTATTTTACTGTACTTTTATATGTTGGGCCTTATACTTTGTATTCTTATTGTATTCACTATGTAGACGCACATGTCATTTTATTTTGTGCCTACTCTTATTAAACTTATTATTCATTAAGCTGAGTGTGTGTCTTTTGGTTATTTGTCTGTGTCCCTTTAAATTTGACATGTCTGCACATGTATCCAGCCCCTGTTACATCACAGTTAAGATCACCCCATGTCTGAGGAGATTACCTCATGTCTGGGGCTATTGGCATTACATAATGTCTAGGGCTAATATCAGCTGACATTACATCATGTCTAGGGACATCAGGTACATTTGGATGCTCCGGGTACAAAGATTACATCATCCCTAGGGTCTGTTTGGTACACACTGTCCCCTAAGCATCTCAAATCCAAGATGGCTACCTGTCTAGAGTTCGTTTGAGTTCATGCTGCCTGTTCTTGCTACTGTGACATCACATTGTCCTTAGCTCACCTCTGTCTCCTTACCTTACCTCTATGTTCTTCTATTAAGATTAATAGTTTCTATCACTAGATTTGCATGCACATAGTATATTTAATTAAAATATGCTCACAGTGATGTAGAGAGAATGACTGCATCCTCCAGATTCAGACTGACACCAGTAAACTCCAGTGTGTGATGTAGAGAGGGAGCTGATGTTACATGTAGATCCTGAAACTGATGAACAATTGTACAGTGTCTCACTGTGTGTGTATCCTCTCACTGTCCATCCAGTAGAGTCTCTCTGGTCCTCACAGCTCAGTGAGAGAGAGTCAGCAGTAAAGTGTTGAGTTCTGCTGGGACTGATGATCAGAGACACTGGAGGAGATTCAGCTAAAACACACACGTTATAATTAAGATTGTATTCAGAAAATTGTTATGTATTAAGATATTCTGTCAATGTACAGTTTAAATAAATGTATAACATTTAAAAATTAATCCAAGATGATCACTCGTTTTTGAATAGACACTGTCACCTGGATAAAAATCTCA
Source organism: Clarias magur (assembly GCA_013621035.1). Taxonomy (NCBI): domain Eukaryota; kingdom Metazoa; phylum Chordata; class Actinopteri; order Siluriformes; family Clariidae; genus Clarias; species Clarias magur. The sequence goes on along the minus strand of QNUK01001459.1, from coordinate 40,542 downwards.
ACCCTATGTATTTTACATGTAAATATTACTTACACAACATGTTAGCACAACTATTCAGTAAGTAATAATTAACTTCAATGTATGATTTATCCATTTGAGGTTTAGACATGCATACATATTTGCAACAAACTGATTGTTGGTGTATTTCCTCACCAGTGACACACAGTGGCTGTGGTTTGCTGTAGTGTGTGTGAAAGACTGGTTCTCCTCTCTCTGCTCTGCACATATAAACTCCTGTGTGATTGAGAGTAACAGGACTGAGAGTGTAGGAGCCTCCAGATCCTCTGCTGCTGTCTGAGAGGAGCGCTGTCCTGTACCTGAGGGAACCCTGACTGTCTCTGTAGGGAACATCTGTGTACCAGCTGAATGTCCAGCCTGTAGAGGAGTGTTTAACCTCACAGCTTAGGGTCACTGAGTCTCCTGCAGTCAGCCAGCTCAGTGGAGACACACTCACTACTGTCTCTGCTGTGTCTGGACAATCAATCAATGAATAAATAAATAAATTCTGATAAGTTTGTTACTTATAATTAATGACAAGATAATACACACAACTGATACAGTGAGTGTAAGAGCATCACCGATCTCTGAGCTCCGAGAGTAACTGATTCTCCTCCCTCTGCAGGTGTATTTACCTCTGTTATCATTTCTAACTGATCTGATGATAGTCTCCTGTCTTGTGCGGTCTGGGTCGAGTGTGTAATCATTCTTATACCAGCTGTATGTCCACTCAATGTCTCCTCCTCCCTGTATTTCACATCTGAGAGTCATTCTCTCCCCTCTGAACACATGTTTATCAGGATTTATAGTCACCACAGCTTTAGGACTCTCTGAAGAAACATTATTGTATTATTCATATTTTAAATACAAACACATTTCTAGCACTCTAATACTACACCTGCTGCAATAATTGATCAGTGATGATGCAGCATACTGTATATGTCTGTTCTAAAATTCGGTCTCAGTCTCTGAGTCTCTCAAACTTCCATCCAGCAGACTCAAGCTTTAGTGTACAGGACAGAGTCACTGAGTTTCCTGTCAGCACGGCTCTTTGAGGGATTGAAAAATGTCATGTGATCTGATGAATTCAGATTGGCCCTATTCCAGAGAGATGGGGGCATCGGGGTGCATTAGGGTGCATCATGGGTACAGAAGAGAAGTGCATGAAGCGATGCACCATCATGCATAGTGGCCACTGTACAAACCTCTGGAGACAGTGCTATGATCTGTGGTTGCTTCAGTTGGTCAGGTCTAGGCTCAACAATGTTATGTCACAATCAAATGAAGTCAGCTGATCATCTGAATGTACTGAATGACCAGTTTATCACATCTATGGAGTTTTTTATTATTGTTATTATTATTTATTTTATTTTTTTTATTATTTGTTTCTTGAAGGAACAGGAATATTTAACTACAGGGAAAATATATATATATTTTCACTTCATTATAATTTTCACACATAAACTGGTCACCATAACTTTATCACATCTCTCAGTTTTTGTTCACCAGTACTGAGTGCTGAGGTTAATGAGTACTGAAGAGATGATGACACTCACCTGATACAGTCAGTGTAGCAGCATCACTGGTGTGTGAGGAGTGTGAGCCTCCTCTCTCTCTTCCTCTACAGGTGTATTGACCTGTGTGTATCATTTCAGCACTACTGATTCTGTACTCCTGTTCACTACTGACACCAGAACCATCTTTATTCCAGTTGTAGTTCCAGTAAGAGATCTCTTCATCCTGTATATCACATCTGAGAGTGACAGTCTCTCCTCTGTACACCTGTTTATCAGGAACTATGGACACCACAGGTTTTGGGAGTTCTGTACACAGAGAATGAAATATTTCCTGGATACATTAGTATGCCCTTGAGTATGTGTAAATAACTCAGAAATATTTGGAAAAGACTGTAACATTACACGTATAGCTCTGAAAACAAGCAAAAACAAACAAAGCGATTACTAACACCCTTAACAGATTCTAATAATTGTTTATTAAGTAAAGTGTGTTTTGAGTAAAGTATTATTCAGAATAGGTGATTGTTTGATCTTACATCTTTTAAATTATTTTTTTAAATATGCTGATATAATTTTTTATTTTATATAATGCCATGTTTAATCATTTGGTATATTAAAAAAAGCAGAGTGGAAGAGAGAAAAGAGATCTTGAGAGATCTTGATGTGATCTGGCTCCACATCTGTTATGTCTGATTCAGAGTGGAATTAGTCAGCAAAGAGACAAAGCAGATGATTTTTTTTAAAGTCTACTTTTAAAGCCGCTGGTATCAGACACACTGTACATATAACTGAATATTCTGTAAGGCGTGTTTCAACACTCATTTCTTTCACTAAATGGCGGTCGCAGGTTTTTACTGACGAGAGAGCAGTTATGTACCAAAATGCACATTGAAAACCAGCCACAGATGCATTCAGCAAGAACATACATGTAGTAACTTTGTTATTTGAAACTATTTGTAAACTTAATAATTCAATTAACTCAATAAAGTCATTCCGAATTACCTGCTGAACTAGAAATCTATCTAACTTCTAACACAAGGCTGAATCTCAATCCCTTTGTAACCCATAATCAAAGGCACTGCTTTGAACGAGTGATTGTACACTTTCCATTTAATGCTATATGGGATTTAACTGCAGAACCCAGAAGTTAATAAGGCTGATATTCTAAAGCAACATAAGTGGAAGTATAGAGAAATTTATGAGATTTAAAGGACTGTTTAATACCATGTTTTATTCTGCTCACCTTTAGGCTACATACAGTAGTATCGTTATGAATTTAAAACTCACCAGTCTTTAAGACTTTAAAGAATGACTTTCCAAGCAAGTCTCGGTTAGTTACAGTACAGTACTTCCATTGAAAGTAGTTGTCTTGGGATATGTGTTGGCGGGGCGAAATATCTGGTTAAATAAACAAATAAACGATTATCTGTTATTAGTAAATGGTATTTGTGGAACTGCTGTATAAAAGCAATATCACAATCAAGGTCATGCTGTTTTGTTGAATATCATCACAAATGGGAAACCTTCAGGCACTCTGACTAAACCATCAGGCCTACGATGGCATCACAGCTGCGATGATAAACAGCAGAGCAGCATGACCTCAAGTCTGATATTACCTAAATATCATTCTGATTAACACGAATGCTGTGTAATTATAATTCTTGTTTTCATTACATGAGGTTTATTATCCCTATACAACACTGATATCTGATAGTGTATGTATCCTATAACTTCTCTTCCTGATGAACCCACACTCAGCTGTACTTTAGCTATTGCTGTTACTGTTCATGAATGCCAAACTTTATACATATTTAAAATATAATTAGAAATAACTGACCCTTGCAGTGAAAGAGTATAAAGCATGACGTACCTCTGACTGTAACTGTAACTGAATCACTGAGCACTGAGTCGTAGTTTCCTCTGCGTGCTTTACACTGATACACTGTTACTCCTGCATTAGAGACTGTATCATGGAGTGTGTTGGTGTCTTTAACTACTTGGGATAGAGTTTGCTGATCTTTGTACCAGAGAAAAGTCCATCCAGTAGACTGCAGATCACAGCTCAGAGTAACTCTGTCTCCAGTGTAGATGGAGCTCTGAGGATTCACTCTCACAGTCGCTTTGGGTTTTGCTGTTGATATGAAATCAAGATGGGATCAAAGTTTTTAATTACTACAAGATAAACAATGGTTTATTTTCTTTATCATAATTAATTAACTAATTAAAAAATGAATCAGTCAGTTTTTCCACTTTATAACATAGAACACAATCTTTTAATATCATTAAAGAATATATTTATATGTAATTAATTGTAATAATTGTTTACAACTGAAGAAACATACTAAGTGTAGGTGTAAAAAGGATTTGTAGTTTATGAATGGTGTATAAATACTATACACACTTTTTATTAAGTAATTTTCATAACTGTGATTAATATTATAAATTGGGGACAATTATAATTGCATTACACCATTAAATATTAATTAATTACTTATAAGTAAAATACCCCCCCACACACCCCCCCACACCACACACACACACCACACACACACACACACAACACACACACACACACACACACACACACACACACCTGACACAGTGAGTCTAACAACATTGCTGGTCTCTGAGGTCTGAGAATCACTTTTTCTCCGTCCGCTGCAGGTGTATTTACCGCTGGAAGACTCTACAGCACTGAATGAATATTTCCTGTTCACACTGTAGGAGTAAATTTGGACACCATCTTTATACCAGATGTACGTCCACTCTGTGTCTGCATGTCCTGGTATTTCACATGTGAAAGTGACTCCCTGTCCACTGAATATCTGTCCATCAGGCTGCAGAGTCAGAACGGCTTTTGGTCTCTCTGTACAGTTACACCAAATACATTAAATCAGTCACACACACCCTTCTCTGACCATCTGTTATTTAATCAGTGTGTTTTGTAATGATCATGTGTATTAGTGCACGCAATAGGAGTGTAAGATCAGACATGTACCCATAACTGAGAGAGTCACTTCATTACTCCATGGTGTTTTCTGTTCATCTTTGAACCCGTAACATTTGTATCTATGACTCTGATCTACTTGTATAGTGCAGTAGTTTTCAGTAGAGCTGTGAACCTTAACCCCATCTTTGACCCAGTAGTACTGTCCACTCCATCCCTCAATATAGCATGTGAGTGTAACCGTCTCTCCACTGGATATTTGTGGTGAATTCGGCTGCACAGACAGAACTGCTACAAACGCTACTGGAAAAGTCAAAAAATAAACACCCATACTGTCAGTATAAATATCTTACATTCTGCATGACAATCTACAATCAAAACATACTTCTCCACCTTAACACACATCCAATATCAACACAGGTCACTGTGCTGTTCATTCCTCTCTCATATATCATATCCACATTTGCTAATCTGAAGCTCAACTGCAACACTTATTTCTCTGTGTATCGCATGATAAAGCTGCTTCTGAACACTAAAGCTACATGGATAAAGCATGATAAAGCATATAGCCTGCAGGATGAAAATCATAAACATAAAAATCATCTGTAAGTGAAAATTCTAAATAAAACCTACAGCATGAAAGCAAACAGCTGATTTGTTTTATGTTTTCAATTGGTGATTTATATGTACATTTCCCTGAGCCTATTTTATGTGTGGATGGGGCTTAGTGCTCACTGGCCACCAAGCAAGTGATTGTCATCTGACTGGAGCAGCGTCAGACATGAAATTACTTTAGACCTGTGTTAAATACTGTTTCTCTGTTATTTAAGTACAAGTGACTAGTCACATGTGTTAGTCTATAGCCTTTTTATTATTATTATTATTATTATTATTATTATTATTATTATTATTATAACTATTATTTAACTCATCTCAGTTACATATCTGAGTTTACACTTCAGAAGTGCTTTACTCAAGCACCATGGTAAAGGGGTTTTATTCAACATCAGTGATTATGATAATCGCTCTTTTTCTTCTAAACTCCACAAGTTTTATCTCCATTTATTTTATCCAACTTCACTATCCATCACCCTTCACTCATCAGCAAGATTCATCAGCACCGAGAATATAGGGGGAACAAATTTCCCTGAAGGTCTGGGAAAAGTGGTCCCTAGCTGTGTATTATAGTGTGAGGATTTATAAAGCACTGGAGAGATGCTGCTGTTTTTGAGTGTCATCTTTATGGATGCTATTAAGCAAAAAACGTCAAAGTACAGAAAAAATAAAATTTAAATGAATAAACAGTATTTTTTATTAACAAATCTAAGATAAAGCTAAATTGTGTCATGATTCACGACCTATCTGCCACTTTTCCCCCTTTTTGACACTTTTCCATTGTCACTTTCCCCACGTGCCCATGTTTTCACTATCCTTTCATGTGGCCCTTCCCACACCCCTGTTTCTCGCATTCCATGCGCATTCCATGATTACTTCAGCACTTAAACATGCACTGCTTCAGTGCTGGATTATTGTGTGCCTTTCTCATCTTGATTCTCTCATGGTTTTGTTTCATAGCTTTTCGCATCGGATTGTCACTTCGCTCTTTGATTTCTTGGTTACCAAACTTATGTTTCCTCTTTTGACTACGCCTCTTGTTTTGTGATTTGGCTCTGTCACCTTGCCGATTGATTCCTCGGTTTTTGATCCTCACTTCCGCTTTCTGACCATGCTCTCGTCTAGTATTGAACTCATTCATCGGCATTTGGATTCCTCTCGTTCTGCTCTGCTCCCTCCGTGACATTATGCATACAGCACAATTTTAATTTATGAAATAAATTCAAATATACGTTTAACACAACCTAACTGCTTGAAACTTAAACTTTAAATGCAAAAGAAACCAACTCAAATGTCAAACAATTTTATAGCTACAATAGACAAGACTTCTCTGTTACACATTTATATGTAATAGCATAGGGCAGTCAAAGGGATAATTAAAGTAAGGTATTATTAGAATTGTTATTTTTTGTTTGTTTTTATTTACAATCAAATAACTTTTTACAAAGCAATGCTCCATTACACATCCAGGTGTATGAGGAAAATAAGACAAAGATTACCATAATCACTGCATGCCATGCATATATAAAGCAAAGTGTGTATCTGAGATGAGTGAAATAACATGTTTACGTGATCCACATAAAAAACAAAAATCTGAATACTGTACATGCACAATACTATTGGGTTTTACTGTATTACTTAAACTTGACACTAACTGTAGCTGAACTCATAATAATAATAATAATAATAATAATAATAATGTATAATACTCTGATACTCTGAACTATACTTTAAAGCCTATATTTAGTTGCAAACTGTTCACAAAAGGTTATCTGAAATTTAAATTAGGATCATTGTCAGGGATAACCCCTAGAGGGCGCCTGGCGCCCAGAGACTTTTTGTGTGTTTCTGTTGTAGTTTTCTTAAGTTAACTTCAGTTCCCATGATGCACCTCGTCAGGTGACGGCAGCGCTCACCTGAACCGAGTTGGCTTATTAGTTTCCTTATAAATAGTCTGTTTTAGTTATGCTGCTTGTCTTGCATTTGTTGAAATTAGACTTGTTTACTTTTTTTACTTGTTGTTAAAGTAAACTTGTTATCTGTTGGATGATAATTTGTGCGTGACATTTGTTTTTGGTTTGATTTATTCTTAAGTTAAGTGTGTTTGTTTATTTTCTTCATTTTTATTATCATTAAAAAACCATCTACACCATCTTAACCCCTGCGTTTCTGCTTTGCCCACAACACCCTCACCAGAAGCAGCATGACAATTATGAAAGAAAATAAGTCTATAAACTAGTAAATGCAATGATCTACAATTAACTAGTTGCTCACACTGATTCACCAGAGTGTAATATATTGTGATCTTAATTAACACGTGATCTAATGAGGATGTTAATAAATGTGTGTGAGAAAAAGATTAATCACACAAGAACCCCCATACACACACACCTGACACAGTGAGTGTAACAACATCGCTGGTCTCTGAGGTCTGATAATCACTTTTTCTCCGTCCGCTGCAGGTGTATTTACCGCTGGAAGCACTGAATGAATATTTCCTGTTCATACTGTACGGGGAAAGATTGAAACCATCTTTATACCAGATGTACGTCCACTCAGTGTCTGTATGTCCTGGTATTTCACATGTGAAAGTGACTCCCTGTCCACTGAATATCTGTCCATCAGGCTGCAGAGTCAGAATGGCTTTTGGTCTCTCTGTACAGTTACACCAAATACATCAAATTAGTCACACACACCCTTCACTCACCATCTGATATTTAATCAGTCTTTTGTAATTATTATGTATATCAGTGCAGTTTCAGGAGCGTAAGATCAGACACGTACCTATCACTGAGACAGACACTTCTTTACTCCATAATGTTTGTCCTCCATTTTTAGACCCATGACATTTGTATTTGTGACTCTGATATACTTTTACAGTGTAGATATTTACAGCAGAGCTGTGAACATGAACATCATCTTTGTACCAGTAGTACTGTCCAGTCCCTTCAGGAGTATGACATGTCAGTGTAACCATCTCTCCACTCAATATCTGTGGTGAATTTGGTTGCACTTTCAGAACTGGTTTCGACACTGCAGAAAAAGTCAAAAACACAAACAGTGTCAGTGTAAATATTCTACATTCTGAATGACAATCTACAAACACAATCTTCTCCATTTTAATACAAATCCAACATCTACACAATAAAGGCAATAAAATATGTCTAAATCACCTTGAGCTGATCCGACTCGGATAAGTGAAATAAACACTAAAATGAGAAGAGGAACAGAGAATATTATGTAACACTGGCTTGTTTTTATTTATTTACAAAGACAATTGTAAAACAATATACAATGCATAATGACCAATCAGATTCAATTTCACTTTTGTATCATTCCTGTTTACAAACAAATGTCAGCATAGCAATAGTTATGTCTTTCTTTTATGTAATTATGTATTTCAGTACCAGTCAAAGTTTTGACACACCTTCTAATTCAATATTTTTTGTTTAGTAATTTATTTTCTACATACTCGAACAACACTGGAGACTTCAAATGATGAAATAAGACATATAGCATTATGTATAGCACCATGATGAAACTGGCTCTCATGAAGACCATCCCAGAAAAGCAAGACCAAAACTTCAAGTTCATTTAGAGTTACCAGCCTCAAAAATCACCAATTAACATCACTTCAGACAAGTGCCGTTATAAAGTCTTTACAGAGTATATGTAGTGACACATCTCAGTATCAACTGTTCAAAGGAGATTATGGCATATTTGGAAGCCTTGAGCATTGCTTTACAGTGTAAGGCTGTGCAATTAGAGAGGGTATCTATACGACTGGTATTTTGTAGATACACACACACACATACAGTATGGTACAAAAGTTTTGGACTGGTGTGAAATATAACGATTATTTTCACTTATTTTCACTATAAGAAATGCAACATATCATCCCTGTTTCAATAATGAATGGAGTTATATATATATATATGGCTGTATAATTTTTCCCCATCTGCTACTCTGAACCTGAACTGCAACGCTTGCTTCTCTGTGTCTCACACAATGAAGCTGCTACGCGTGCACTAAAGCTATATGGCAACATACGGCAACATTGATGTGTCTTATATGGAGAAAAACTTGACACGCTGTCTAGACATTGTCATCATCACACATTATTCTTATCACAAAAGACATCAGAAATTATTTAAGCATCTTCATGCTCTACTCACTCTAATGAAGACACATATGTAATAAAAATTTACTCACAGGTCATCACACAGATTAGGCGGAGATCCATCATGTTTGACTGACTGATCAAAGGTCTGTGTTAAAGCCACTAAAGTCATGTCAGTTCACCTCAGTTCACCTCTTTGAGCCTATAGTAATAACAACATATAACAATTATTAGATTACAGAATCTAACTTTCTTCAACTCCTGAACTTGTGCGGTTCCTCTCCTACTTCACTCAGGTTCATAGTTCATAGAATTTTTGTTACAGGACATCCACTAGATCTTTCTGGGCAGGCTTTTTCTAATCTGGTTCGATTTAGCTAATTAATTCATTTAATGAATTATCTTTCACAATGTAAATGTTTTCTATCCTGTCAGTTTTACTTCATGTTTTTGGGGTGTGATGCACTCTATAAAAAACAGAAATCTGGTACTTCTCTATGCCTTAGAATACTCGCAGGGTTGGCCTTTTTTTCTACTGGAGCTGGCACAATCTCCAGATATCTTGGTGTGGGTAGAAAAATAAAGAACAGGTGGAAAGAATTGACATAGTTGCCAGTCAGGATATTAGCAGCACTAGATGAGAGTGTGCATTTAGATGTATTGGAGTATGAGGTTATGGGATGAATTATATCTATGATAGTTTAAAGAGATGCATCTTTAATCAACTTTTAAACTGCGAGACTGTGTCTGGGGGTCTTTCATTAAGGCTATTCCAAAGCTCAGGAGCTTAATATGAAAATGCTCTACCCCTTTTGTAGATTTTGATATTTTGGAAACTACCAGAAGTCCAGAGTTTTGTGATCTTAAGGAGCGTGGTGGATTGTAATGTGTCAGAAGACTGGCCATATACATTGGAGCTAAACCATTTAGAGCCTTGTATGCAAGTAATTCTAGTTTGTAATTAATTCTAAGCTGAACAGATTTCCCTCTGACTCTGAGACATGCTGTATAGATCAATTGATATTTTCCTTTCTTCATCTGTTTTCACATTCTTATAAGTTTTCTTGAAAAAAAAAAACTCTCTCCTGTCTCATTCTGAATACCAGTCATTTGTTTGTACAGGAAAATGTCTCTTGACCTAACTCTCAGTCCTGTCTGCACAGATACCTCTTACTTTTGGAAAATTAGCATGTCAAAATGCATGGAAGCAGCTCTTTAAATGACAGGATGCAGCAGTTGCTGTTATTTTACAGTGTGTGCAGAGTGAAAAAACCTTTCGTGAAAGTGGCCCTATTGAGGCTGAGGTAATGCTGAGTTAGTTTAATTTAAGACATTTTGTTTCCAGGAAAGACCAAGAGCCACTAACCACAACTGCTAAAAGAACAAGCACGTTCACACAAATTCTCACTCAAATACTCAGTGCATATTTAGACCATGAGGACACAAGCTGCACACTGTGTCTAAACAATTAAGATTACCAACATTTTCAAAATGTATATATTTATAGGTCAGTGGCTAAGGCATTGGTCTATGGTTCAGAAGGTCCCAGGTTAAAACCCTATGACCACCAAGTTGCCACTGTCAGTCCCTTGTCGCTCTGGATAAGGGTGTCTGCCAAATGTCTAAATTTAAGTTATGCACCGAATTAACTCTTAACTGTGTTATTTGTATGGCTGCACAATTTGATCAAAGTATTACATTGCAATTATTTTCTCAAATATTGCAAATGCATTTTAAACTGATATATTTAACTACTAAATGTACACTTTTGTAATCAAACTTATTTATCTAGGCAAACAATGGCACAAAAGATATCTTTAAGAGGATGCTTGCCAACATTTATTTCTCACCTCAAACATAAAAAGTAATATTGACAATCTCTTCAAACTCCTATTTTGATTTTGATGCAATTATTTGTGTAGCACTAGTTATTTACAGTATTTGCTAAATGCTTACACACTGAAAGTCAATGCATAGACAAAAGCATGTAAATTATCATTTTTGCAACCTTGCCCTAAAATGACATCAAAGTCACAGGTCTTCAGCTTTCTGCATTAGACTAAATTTTATCAGTGTACTGTAGTTGTTGCATATTATACATATACGTACAGCACTGCAGTAAAATACAATCCAATACAATATAATGTCTTAAAATTTTAGGTTTATGTTAAAGGGCATAATAGTGTGAATGGCATGTAATATAATTATGTCACTGTGTACAGTATAACAGATAATAAATTCTTTTCATCAGAAGTGCAAGATGATCTCCTGTGAGTGGAGTCCCATTAATCCATCAACTGTGAAAGCAAACCATTGCAGATAACACAACATTCCAGAATATCAACCATGTCAGTATATTAACACTAGTTGGATGATACCAACTAAAGATAAAGCATCTGTGCAGGGTTTGAGAGAAACACTGTACGAATCACATTGTTTGAAGACATTCAGTATGGCTGCAAGCAAGCAAGAGTCATCATACTGCATCATACTGTAACATGTAAACAGTGATAGCAGTAGATTGTGTCCTACTGGCACTGCATGTAGCATGTATTTATACAAAGCAGTATATGATGGACTCATGCCTCCATTCTGTAAAATCCTTGTGTGAAATTGTAGACATTCTAGTCCTATTTTGGACTTACACTATAATCAACTTTACTACACACCATTTAATGTTGAACATCTAACTGGACCCGTGCTGATTTCTGGTCCCTTCCGATCCATCATTTCCCTTTCTTAGAAATGTCACCTGTTTGTTTTAATTACATATTAATTATTGAGCAAATATTTTTATTGCTAAAGTCTAGACAATGTCCTAATCACATACTCTATTAACTCATTTTTCTTTTTACTTTATTTTTCATTACTCACTCTAATGAAGACACAAAGAAATTATTCACTCACAGTTCATCAAACGGAGTGGACACAGCTACATCCTGTCACACTGACTGACTGACGGATCAGTAGTCTGAGTTAAAGCCACTACACTTCCTGTCTTCTCACACACACAGACTTCTATTTATGTCCAAGTCAATTTATGGTACCTCTGTGGGCCGAGAAATTGTCATAACAATCATGACTTTACTTAACTTGTATAACATTTATAGTTCCTCTTCTACTTAACAAAGGTTCATAACTGATCTCAACAGAACATCCAGTGGACCTGTCTGGACAGACTTAAGTTTTATATAATGTTGGATTTAATTCAGTATTTGAGTTTGATGCATTTTATAAAGTTCAGAATGATTCATGCTGGTTCATGAAAGGATATGCTGTCAGAATCTGCTATAAAGTTGGAAGAGTTTGTTTTTGTAACAAAGAACATTGTTTCAAACTTAAGGGAAACCAATAATTATACAATATTATTATTATTATTATTATTATTATTATTATTATTATTATTATTACTCATTAATTAATTAAGTGATTAGACACATTGCTGTATGTGGTTTGCATAAACTATATATGAAGCAGCTAATTTAAAAAAGCTAAGCATTGTTTGTTTAGTTCTTATGGTTTCAGGTATAACATTAATTAGCCTCAATAATTAAGTCAGTGTGTGTCACAGTAGGTAGCAGTTGCAACCTCACAACACCAGTATCCTCTGTTTGATTCTGAGCTCAGGTTAGTGTGTGTGTGGAGTTCAGCATGTTCTCCTCATGTTCATATTGCTTTATTTACAGGGTTCTGTGGTTGGACTAAATTGCTCCTGTGTGCCATACACATGGTGTCCTGTGCTGGACCTGACATCCTTCTGAGTGTGTATTAGTGGATCACACCCATGATTAATGAATTTAATAAATTATGTCCTATGAAGTTTGAAGACAAATGTGTGTGTGTGTGTATGTGAGCAGGTGTGTACAGTATATGTGTGTGTGTGTGTGTGTGTGTGTGTGTGTGTGTGTGTGTGTGTGTGTGTGGGTGTGTGTGGTGGGGGTGGGGGGGGGTTGTAAAACATGGATTTAGACAAATAAATATTCTGTATCATCAGGCAAAATTGCAACTGTATGATATTTAAGTTCATTCTTACTGCATAGACCATAATGGTTATAACAATAGCACTTTATATGGTTTCGGTCAGTAGCCTCAGGAAGTCTGAGGTAATGCTTACATACCTTAATTTAATACCTTTCTGTTTCCTGGAAAGACCAACAAAGACTAACCACAACTGCAACAACTTGTCACGCAGACACACACACACACACAGAGGAAGAGAGACAGAAAGAGAGAGAGAGATAGAGAGAGAGAGAGAGAACCAGCAGAGAGCCTGCGAGTGGGTGGTGAGTTAATATTAGATACTATTAACTCCTGTTATTAACACTGTTAAAGAAAGTCTCATATTATCACGACATCTCCTGTCTGTGGATCTTGTGGTGACATTTAAATGCATATAATAAGATATACAGGATGATCCTTTCACATTAGCTCACAACAAAGTTAACTTCGGGCCTCCGAGTGGCGCAGTGGGTAAAGCGCTCGCCCTATCATCCGGAGATCGCTAGTTCGAATCCCGGGTGGTGCTGTAACCTCTCGCAGCCGGAGGTCTAGAGAGAGCTGATTGGCCGAGCTCTCTCAGAGGGGAGGGATGAGAGGTACATAGGTACATAGGTACTCCGACATTAACCACGGCTCTCGCAGCGGAGGGAGCGGATAGCGCTATCCTCCGAGTGTGTTACGCCGCCCCCAATGGTGCGCGAGCGAGCAGCTCGAAAAGATGCGGTCGGCGGGCGTCACGTGGTTCGGAGGAAACACGTGATAGTCTTCGGCCCTCCCGGCTGAGTGGTAGTAGTAGCCTTAATGTGGGAGCCCCCTAGTGACGGGGAGGAATTGGACACGACTAAATTAGGGAGAAAATCGGGGAAAAATCCAAATGCTCCTCATGTCTGCTCACTTTAAGGCCTCAGATCAGATGTTGTTCTTATGTAACTATTAGAGTTACAGCTACTTTACTCTTTACTCATATTTCATGTAGAACCTTCATGTATATTATTCAACACATCTCAGAGACACTTAGAAAAACTGAGATGCTAATGAGCCACATAAGCTCCACACACAATTTCAGGTTATCTGTGATTGCTGTGACAAAATTGAAATGCTGGAAAAAATTTATTTGTACAAGTTGTTATGGTTGCAACTTTCAGCTAATTTCTTGCCTTTATACTTCCTTGCAGACAGGCACTGGAGGAAACGCAGACTGAGACCTCTGACAGTAGCACAAGACCAGCTAACAACAGAAGAAGGAGACAAAACCAGACGAACAAGAGCAGGAGACTCATAATGCCTGCAGGAAATCTCAAATTTAGATGGAGAAGCGCTGACTACACATACAGAGGAAGAAACATCAAGAGATCAAATAGGATGTTGATGCTGAGGAGTTGACAGCTGCTTTTATTACAAAATTTACTTTGATTATATTTTTATTTAATAATGTTTAATAAAACATTTTGCACTCTATCCAACTTTGTCTATTCCAAATCCCCCACACTCATCTTGGATTTTACAGTATACATTTATTTTTACATTTACAAAAATACAATATAAACACACGGCATAGTGAGGTTTTAAATTCAATAGTTTCAGTACCTCAGCTAAGTTTGAAAACCTACACATAGCAAGGTAAGGAAAAAAGAGCACAAGCATCTCTCTTGTAGGACTGTTGTCTTCTTAATAGGAGTATTTAGTAGCCATTACTGGTCTCTCCTAGTCACAAAGACATGCTGCCACCACACACCACCCCTTTCTTGAACCCAGATGATTCTGAGTAGAACAGAAAAATGCATGATTAGATATTTATTATTTGTTATATGTATCTATGCTATTTGTTGAACTTTATTCTAGCAGGCATTATATTTATTTGTAGCATTTCTTGCATTTATTTATTCATTGTTTACATCTGTGATTAATTCACAGTGTACATAAACACTTTTTATTTTTATGATAAAAAAGTAAAATTTTTAAATAAATATCATGTGCTATGACTTAAATGCTCATGTGCTATGACTTAAAGAAAGAAATGCTTAAAGAGCACTTTATTTCAATTCGACTGGAAATCAGAAGAGAATGTAAACAGCACCTGATTATTCACCTTACAGGGAAGAGTTGTAAAGTCATTCCTCAGTGCCTCGTGCTGTATCCATGTAGCGCGCGCTCTATTTACCTTCTGAGTCGCGCGATAAATGTGTCAGTAGGTTGTTGTTTAGAGCGCCTTTGTTTTTGTCACAAAAATAAAAACATCCACATGGAGCATTAACAGGTGTTTCACAGTTCATGACCAGAGCGGGTGTTTCTTCTTCTTTCTTAGTTTTTTCAGACGAAAAACAAACCAACTACGTCTCTACCGCCACCTACTGTTTCCGGTTGTGTAAATATGCAAGTGTGCCCAGGATCAGAACTGATGTGAACGCAGACCTGCCGGGGGAATGGGGAGGGGGAGAAATCGCGCTCAGGTACAGAACGGAACAGATGGTCCCAGTGTGAAAAACGCCCATAGAGAGAGATGCACTGCTAAGCTAGGTTAGCAGACACAGAGAGAGGTTAGCAGGCACAGTCATAGGTGAATGAAAGTGTATATACAGACCTTATATTGAACGTTTACATTTCCTCTTAAATGCATGAGGAGGAAGAAAAAAAGACACGAAGCTGACACAGCCACTGAATACACTGGTGAACTTCGGGGAGGGGCGGTCTAATCAGTGATGTTAGCTGTCGCTAGCTAACCCAACTCCAACTAAGCAAGCTGGGTTAAACAAAAAGTACCCAACTTCCTGTAAATAACCCAGAAATATTACCCAACAGAGGCAACCCAGCATTTGGATAGTAAAAACAACCCAGTATTTTTTTGTGTGTACTTTTAAAAACATCAAACATTTAAAAAATAGAAAATTAGCATAACTAAATAATAAAAAGAAAAAAATGTCTCACATTTGTGTAAAAGTTTCATAGGATTATATTTCAGGACATTTGTTGTACTAAATAATACACTAAAAATGTTGGGTTGTTTCTGTAAACACATTATTGGGTTGTTGGGTTGTTATGCTGGGTCAAAATTCTGGGTTATTTCAGGAACTTGAAACACATTGTTGGGTTGCTCATGTTGAGTAAAATGAGATGTAGTGGGTCATTTACACCTGGTTGGGTTATTTTGACCCAAGAACTGGTTTATTCTTTATTCTCTGGTTTCTCAAATGGCAGCCTGTATAATGTTGTATGAAATGAAATATTAGTGTGTTTGTGTCACAAAGTGTAGTTTTAAGAGTTGTTTAGGCAAAAATGCATGTGTGTGCAGCATAAAATCTCCATTGTTTTTTGTAGATAGCATCTATTTTAAAAAATTGCCTCAACATTTTCGTAGATTTGCGCTCCATTTCCAGATTTGCGACCAGGTGCTCCGTGCTCATGTACCCGCCAAACACCGAAACATCTCGGCAAGAATATCTGAAAATTACAGCTGACTGTGATGTATCTGTAGTGATTAAAACAGTGAATTTATTTCATTTTGGGTATTTCTAACAGGCAATCATGGTACAGTATAATATATCGAGACTGTGCGATGCATTCTGTACTCTGAGTTCCATTTGAAATATACCCGGTGTCCATAAACACAAAAATTTTTGGAGGACAACAGTTCTGATTAAATGTGGGAAAACAGCCCACATTTAATCAATAATATTTTAAGTTTTATTGTTCTTATTCGTAATGTCATTTTGAAATTAAATGAAATAATAGTAATAGTAGTATAATAATAATAATAGTTCAATAACTAATAGTTACACACTAAAAATGCTGGGTTGTTTTTACTACCCAAACGCTGGTTTGCCTCTGTTGGGTCATTTTTCTGGGTTATTTACAGTAATTTGGGTACTTTTTTTTTATTTAACCCAGCTTGCTGGGTTGGAATTGGGTTAGCTAGTGACGGCTAACATCACAAACAAGACCGTCCCTCCCCCAAAGTTCACCAGTGTATTCAGTGGCTGTGTCAGCTTGGTGTCTATTTTTTTGGTCATCCTCCTCATGCATTTAAGAGGAAATGTAAATGTTACATATAAGGTCTGTATACACACTTTCACTCACCTATGACTGAATTTGTTCACTGTATGTAACATTTATTACTGTTACTGTGTAACACTCAAACTTTCAGCCTGGTCTGTGCTAGCATTTAGCTAGGTAGATGCTAGCACTTAGCTAGGTTGCAAGCGTTAACAATCACATTAATATTAGAACTTTATTAATCTCAGTGCTTGAGACAATAAAAAGCTGAGGTGTTACAAAACACTAATATTCTTACAAATATGCATACTAGCCCTCTCAATTTCTTAAATTTCTTAAATAACTTTCTTTAATTTCTTTCTTTCTGGAACCAACACAGTGGAATATCTCCAGCAGGCTGAAGTGTCAAGGCCGTACCCCTACATCCTGATGTTGTGAGATAGTGACCAGCACTGCTCTCAGGCATTAGTGCTTCTGAGTAATGTATTGTACTGATGTCGCTGTTGAACTTGTTTTGTATTATTTTATCTCGTATTTTAGAAAAATAAATATTTTTTCTATGTATACCCATAGACATGTAAAACATAAAAATGATAATAACCTATATATGAGGTAGAATTAACCCAACATTCCAGTTAATAGAATGTGTAGACTAGAATAGTTCTGGGTGGAACATTTGACCAATTTATATGGTAGAATTAACCCAGCATTATAGTTTAATATGACCTAGCATTTGGATATTTGAATATTTTACCCATCTTTCTGGGTTAAACAAATAACCCATGTTGCTGGGTTAAATTAACCCAGCATGTAGTTGGTCCAATATTTACCCAGCAGCTGGGTTAAAAACTACCCAAACTGGATTGTTTTTAACCCAGTGTTTTTTAGGGGGTAATATAAATCATTAAAAGAGTATGATGTCATAATAGTTGATGTCATGTCATTTCACATTAAACACATGGACAAAATTGTTGGTACCCTTCGGTCAATGAAAGAAAAACTCACCATGGTCACAGAAATAACTTTAATCTGACAAAAGTAATAATAAATAAGAATTCTATGAATGTTCACCAATGAAAGTCAGACATTGCTTTTCAACCATGCTTCAACGGAATTATAAATAAAAAAAAAACTCATGGAACAGGCCTGGACAAAAATGATGGTACCCCTAACTTAATAGTTTGTTGCACAACCTTTTGAAGCAATCACTGCAATCAAACGATTCCTGTAACGGTCAATGAAACTTCTGCACCTCTCTGCAGGTATTATGGCCCACTCCTCATGAGCAAGCTGCTCCAGTTGTTTCCGGTTTGAAGGGTGCCTTTTCCAGACAGCATGTTTCAGCTCCTTCCAAAGATGCTCAATAGGATTGAGGTCAGGGCTCATAGAAGGCCACTTTAGAATAGTCCAATGTTTTCCTCTTAGCCATTCTTGGGTTTTAGCTGTGTGTTTTGGGTCATTGTCCTGTTGCAAGACCCATGACCTGCGACTGAGACCCAGCTTTCCGACACTGGCCAGCACATTTCTCTCTAGGAACCCTTGATAGTCTTGAGATATCATTGTACCCTGCATAGATTCAAGACACCCTGTGCAAGATGCAGCAAAGCAGCCCCAGAACATAACAGAGCCTCCTTCATGTTTCACAGTAGGGACAGTGTTCTTTTCTTGATATGCTTCATTTTTCCGTCTGTGAACATAGAGCTGATGTACCTTGGCAAAAAGTTCCATTTTTGTCTCATCTGTCCATAGGACATTCTCCCAGAAGCTTTGTGGCTTGTCAACATGTAGTTTGGCATATTCCAGTCTGACTTTTTTATGATTTGTTTTCAACAATGGTGTCCTCCTTGGTCGTCTCCCATGTAGTCCACTTTGGCTGAAACAACGACGGATGGTGCGATCTGACACCGATGTTCCTTGAGCATGAAGTTCACCTTGGATCTCTTTAGAAGTCTTTCTGGGCTCTTTTGTTACCATTCGGATTATCCGTCTCTTTGATTTGTCATTAATTTTCCTCGTGCGGCCACGTCCAGGGAGGTTGGCTACAGTCCCATGGATCTTAAATTTCTGAATAATATGTGCAACTGTAGTCACAGGAACATCTAGCTGCTTGGAAATGGTCTCATAGCCTTTACCTTTAACATGCTTGTCTATAATTTTCTTTCGAATCTCCTGAGACAACTCTTTTCTTCGCTTCCTCTGGTCCATGTTGAGTGTGGTACATACCATGTCACCAAACAACACAGTGACGACCTGGAGCCCTATATATAGGCCCACTGACTGATTACAAGATTGTAGACACCTGTGATGCTAATTAGTGGACACACCTTGAATTAACATGTCCCTTTGGTCACATTATTTTCAGTATTTTCTAGGGGTACCATCATTTTTGTCCAGGCCTGTTCCATGAGTTTATTTATTTTTTTAATAATTCTGTTGAAGCATGGTTGAAAAGCAATGTCTGACTTTCATTGGTTAACATTCATAGAATTTTTTCTAATTATTACTTTTGTCAGATTAAAATTATTTCTGTGACCATTGTAAGTTTTTCTTTTATTGACCGAAGGGTACCAACAATTTTGTCCACGTGTGTATAAGATTTGTAATAAAAACTTCTATATTAAAAGTTCTATAAAACTTCTATATTAAAACATTGTATTAAATGCAAAAGAAATAAATATAAATAAAATTTCAGATTTACAGGGGCCCTTTTGGTTTTATTGTTTTACAGAGTCTTTATGTTACATTTATTTTATATTTAACAAATTGTTATCTTGGGATTATATAGTTCTGTTAAAATAAAAAAAAATTGAGTTAGTCACATTTTCTTATTCTAAATAGATTTTCTTATTCAATCTATTTACATTATGTGAAGTTTTTGGAAAATGTGGGGACAAAATTGGTTCTATCTATTAAATCAAATAGAATGTGTTAAAAGGTAAAACCCAGCGCCTGGGTCAAACGAGCCGAGTGCGTGTTCTGTTCAATAGTGACCCAGCAGCTGAGTTAAGGTTGGACTGTTTTTAAACCCAGCAGTTTTTGAGAGTGTACAGCCGGAAACCAAGAAATCACTAATTTATCGATGAATTATTAAAATGGTCAGAATCAGTCTCCTGTTGTTTTCCCCAATGCATTCATATTATAGTCTAAGCTTATAGTCTTATATCCTGCCACTGTGTTGTGGCGAACTTTATGTATGCGGCTGAGCGCTGATTAGACTATGTAGGAAATTAAAGAGGAGGATCACGATCCAGGAGGATCACGATCCTGGAGCCCAAACCTCATTTAAATTAAACTAACAAATATTGTAAGTAAATAACAATAGCATTTTTTTTAGACTATAAAAAAATATTTGACATCTATTTTTAGGTTTGCTAGGTGCCACTATTCTTATATGGCTCTTTGTCAGAGTAAATCGTTCAGTGACAACCCTGTAAATTTCCATGCAAAACAGGATCTGTATGAATAAATCATTTATATATAATATGTGTAATGTATATATTATGAGCTATTGATCACTGCTTTGTGTAAACAACTTTGTTCAGGAGTAATTAAATGCTAATTGCTGCTCTGTTTGGGACAGGTGGGGGGGTGATGTGCTGATGACATATGGTCTGCTTTTTGAGAGTTGACACTCTTTGTATTCTGAGTGTGTTGATTGTGTGTGTGGTGTCACCTGTGTGGCATAATATTCATATAGTCAATGGTGATAGAGTCACTTAGTGGTAAAGCCAACAAATACACACTCGTAATGCCGTCGCCGTGACACGCGGTGGTATAACTATTATTCCAGTTGAGTACCATCTATAGCATGCAGTCACAGAAGTTTGTAGATGCAATTTTTAGAACACAAACAACATTATCATATTTTTGCTGCATGTCATGCATTACATTAACATTTATGCTGTTACTGCTATTACTATGATTTAAATTAGTTTAAATATGAAACCTGAGCAAGTATTTACTAAGCATCTCAGAACCATTCCTAGGAATTGCGCTTGACGTTAATTTAGGATTGAAAGTATTACTAGCTCAGAGTAGGACATACTCTTACTTTCAGTGAGGAGCAGGACTGCTCATACAGTAGGAAAGCATGCGATATCACTGTTTATGTCACTGGGGTTGACAAAGTAGGCTACATATTATAGTTGGTGTTGTAGTTTTGACAGGTTTTGGGAGGTTTAAATGGTATGGATAAACAAAGCTCAATTAAAGATGCATGACTCACTGCATGATGCTATCCTAATCAGATTACTGCACTCACAAGTGTTTCAAGCCCCTATAATAGAGTTGTGTAGGACTGTCATAATCAGATATAAATTATTTAAAAAAGAAAACAAAGGAGGAGAGAGGATGAGACATTTTGCTTCAGGAGGAGGTAGTAAAAAGTAAAGAAATAGTTAAAGGAAAATTCTGCCTTACTCTTACCTCTAAAGATAAAAAGAGAATGGGCGGCCATTTGTAAAAGCATCAGTGTCATCCTGAGGAGTGTGAAAAATGGGGTTACGCCATGTTAATGAAGTGATGATGTGCTGCTTATAACAGAAATTTTTTTTAATAAAAAACAGTTGTGTACACTAAAATGATTTAATATAAATATATTCATTTTAAACATAAATACAGTGGAACCTTGGATTATGAACATAATTCATTCTGGAAGCAGGCTTGTATATCGAAACACTTGTTAACCAAATCATATTGTATCATATTTCTCCATAAGAAATAATGGAAACTCAAATTATTCGTTCCACAGACCAAAAAAATAAATACATAAAAATAATTAAGACAAAAAACCTTTAAAAAAAAGTAACAATAAATCCTGACAGATAAGTGTTTCCATTTGTGCTTGCAGGTGCTGTTTATATGTGTAAGCCCCTGCCCTCTCCTCATCTTACACACTAAACCCACCCTCCCACTCGCCCCTGCTTCTTAAGTTTCACGGCACACACAACGGAAACACCATTTTTACAGGAAAAAAAAGAAATCTTTCTAATGACACTCGACTGAGCGCACACTAACGAAATCACTGCTCAAAGGTAAAAATTAAAACAAATTTACCAGCACTTTACCTTTGAAAAGAATCACGACAGAGAAGCGTTTCTATGTAGAGCAGAGAGTGTGTTTGTGTGTGTGTCTGTGTGTGAAGGCAACGGGGGCGGGGAGTGCACATGTGTGTGTGTGTGTGTGTGTGTGGGTGAGTGAGTGAGTGAGGGGGCAATGGCGCGCATACCCTGAACCTGCAGGCTGATACAGAGAGTGAGAAAATTTTGAGACTTTCTTTTGCTTTACACGCGTGCACACACGTGTTATACTAAACAGTACACGCATGCTGTACACACACACACACACACACACACACATATACAAACACAAAATAAAATATGTTTTACACACACACGTGGTCACAGTGTTATAGTAAGCAGTAAACTCGTGCACGGATGTTGATTATACCAGTGAGAGACGCACATTAAGACCAAGCAGGGAGGACGTTTATCCACAATTCCGCATCACAGGAGAGAGAAAAACCGTTGGCTCAGTTGTGATCACGTGACACTTGGCGTCAAAACAAGAAGCACATGCCTGCTACATGACACTCGGTACTTGTAAACCAAGATTTGTTCGTTTTCCAAGTCAAAATTTATCAAAAATCTTTGCTCGTCTTGTGGAACATTTGCATACTGTGTTACTCACAGTCCGAGGTTCCACTTTATTAATTTTTTTCATGATAGTATATGTATATATTAATACACTGACTGGTGGGGAAATATATGAATCTGTGCATGATCTGCAGTAAAAGTTTGATTTATTATTTCCGACATTGTTGACTGTAACAAACCCAAATCATGTTTATTTCAAAGCTGTATCTTCACTCTTACAAAAGTAGCAGTTACCTGAGGACTCAGAATACATTAATGCTCTGTCCACCTGTGTGTTAATATCAACAAGTTGATATTACAAGGCTGTGGACATTTCTATGTTAATATGTTTCTTACTTTTTAGTCAGCTAACACACACATACACACACACAGCCAACATAAAATATGTTCAAACTCCTAATACATCTACACACCAAAACATGCAACAGAACACTGGTAATTATCTCACTACTATTTCCAAGAAGGAATTAACTCAATTGCTAAACTTTGTAAACTTTATTTGCTCGTTAAACAAAGAGCTCTGAAAAGCATCTACCTCTCACCAGAGTATGTAACTCAAGCTGGTGGGAGGCATGCACTTACGTCAAAATGGCGTCAAGACAGCCAGACATTTCAAAATAAAAGTCTCTAAATGTTCTTTAACAAAAATCAACATATTTTTCTGGAAGAAGACAGAAATTAACCAATAAAAATAGGAAGGATTTTAGTGAAAAAGCAATTACCGCATTACACTAAGATTATATTCACTATAAACCTGCTACATTACCATGATTAGCAGTAATAAATGACTTTGAAAGGCAATGATTTTCACGAAAGCTGGCAAAAGCTATCAAAAAAAGGAAAAATAAAATAATATTAGTTTTAGATTATCACATGGAAGCTTATAAAAGACTTAATAACTTACTCATCGTAACAAGTTACTGGATTTGTCCTTCTCTGCTGGATCTATTCAGTCTTCAAAACACACATGTTCTCTGTCAGAGTCTTGGTGTTGTTCTGAGGAAAGTTTTAACTCCTCTCACTGTCCAGAACATTCTGTACAGTGCATGCCACCTCCAACACATGCAGAAAACTCACTGAATCTGACCGTGGTAAAATTGACTTTATAAGTGCACAATATCAATCTGTCTCATTTGCAAGAACACAGACAACTTAATTTATGCTGTGTATAGTGTGTGGGTGTATACTGTCTAAGGGGTGTAGTCACCTTGTATGTGTGGCAAGACACCGAGGGTTTTAAGAAAGTGCAACCTAATGATTACGCCACCCAGGAATTTCACCAGGGAATATTTATTGAAAATTTGTTCTTAGAAACACAGGTTCATTCTCAGTGAGACGGCAGGAGACGTAGATATAAAAATAAATCAACTTTTGTTACAAAACATAAAAGAAAAGAAAAAGAGTAATCCCACTTTAACATTTAACATAAAAACACAACATACAACCTTCATACAGGAATGACTGAGATATTCTAAAATAAATGAGCTCAGGGTACACCAGCTGAGCATGACAGCAGGCAACAAGGGGCACAACTAGGCCCCCACGGCACCTCACCATTCCATACACCTGTGTAGAGACACTCACATGAGCACACACACACACACACACACACACACACACACACACACACACACGTGAAAAGGAGACCGCCACCAGGACTACACCCTGCCTTAGGCACTCAGCTCCTGTAACCACAAAAGTATGTTATACAGTTCTCAATGTTATCATAGACACCCTGGTAGAATCAGTCACTCAAAAGGAAATACAGCACTTAATCACACACAAGGAGAAAGCTCAATTAATAAAAGAAAACAAAAACACACCAATACACTTAAACACATATCAGAAGAAAAGAACAAACAATTAACAAACCCAAAATTATGATAAACCAACAGACAAACAATAAAACCAAAGAAAAGAAATCCAAATAACTAAACACACATATACACACATACACACCAAATCAAAAAAGTCCCACACAACATGCACAGCTAGAAGATGTTCCAGAGGAGTTACTGGGAGCAAAGCAGTTAGCTCCCAGCTAATAGCAGCAGTTGGCTCCCCGGCAATGCAGTTGGATCCCAGCTAATGGCAGCAGTTAGCTCCCAGACAGAGCAGTTAGCTCCCATCTAATAGCAGCAGTTAGCACCCAGGCAAAGCAGTTAGCTCCCAAGCAAAGCAGCAGATAGGACCCAGGCAAAGCAATTGTTAGCACCCAGGCAAAACAGTTAGCTCCCAAGCAAAGCAGCAGATAGGACCCAGGAAAAGCAGTTGTTAGCACCCAGTCAAGGCAGCAGTTAGTACACAGCCCCAACATGCAAGTAGAACCTCATGGAACCCAATTACATTATCGGGGAACAATGTGCATCGCAAAGAGGCTCACATGTCCGATTCTGTCCCAGCCCAACCTCTGTAGAGGGATAACCTCGGGCCAATGCCAGCGACAGCGCTTTGTTAAATGCGTTGTTCTGAAGGATGCAGTGATGACACGAAGGCAAGGGGCGGCACCTATGACAAAAGGCTACTCCGTCACCAAACCTATATATATCCTCCCACTGCCTCATCATGGGACAGCCAACAAGCCAAGTGACCAATTAGGTGCAAGTAGGTGGAGCCTCAACCTGCCACATATGTAATGTAGATTACCCAAATATTACCCTGTGAATAGAGGATGGGCCTGTTCAATCGAAGGGGCATGTCCTTGTATGTACAGTCATGGCCAAAAGTTTTGAGAATTACATAAATATTAGAAATTAGTAAAGTTGCTACTTAAGTTTTTATAATAGCAATTTGCATATACTCCAGAATGTTATGAAGAGTGATCAGATGAATTGCATAGTCCTTCTTTGCCATGCAAATTAACTTAATCCCGAAAAAAAAAAAACTTTCCACTGCATTTCATTTCTGTCATTAAAGGACCTGCTGAGATCATTTCAGTAATCATCTTGTTAACTCAGGTGAGAATGTTGACAAGCACAAGGCTGGAGATCATATTATGTCAGGCTGATTGGGTTAGAATGGCAGACTTGACATGTTAAAAGGAGGGTGATGCTTGAAATCATTGCTCTTTCATTGTTAACCATGGTGACCTGCAAAGAAATTCATGCAGCCATCATTGCGTTGCATAAAAATGGCTTCACAGGCAAGGATATTGTGGCTACTAAGATTGCACCTAAATCAACAATTTATAGGATCATCAAGAACTTCAAGGAAAGAGGTTCAATTCTTGTTAAGAAGGCTTCACGGCGTCCAAGAAAGTCCAGCAAGCCCCAGGATCGTCTCCTAAAGATGATTCAGCTGTGGGATCGGAGTGCCACCAGTGCAGAGCTTGCTCAGGAATGGCAGGAGGCAGGTGTGAGCGCATCTGCACGCACAGTGAGGCGAAGATTTTTGGAAGATGGCCTGGTGTCAAGAAGGGCAGCAAAGAAGACACTTCTCTCCAAAAAAAAACATCAGGGACAGATTGATCTTCTACAAAAAGTATGGCGAATGGACTGCTGAGGACTGGGGCAAAGTCATATTCTCGGATGAAGCCTCTTTCCGATTGTTTGTGGCATCTGGAAGAAGGCTTGTCTGGAGAAGAAAAGGTGAGTGCTACCATCAGTCCTGAGAACATTCATGTGTGGGGTTGCTTCTCATCCAAGGGAGTGGGCTCACTCACAATTTTGCCCAACAACACAGCCATGAATAAAGAATGGTACCAAAACACCCTCCAATAGCAACTTCTCCCAACAATCCAACAATAGTTTGGTGAAGAACAATGCATTTTCCAGCATGATGGAGCGCCGTGCCATAAGGCAAAAGTGATAACTAAGTGGCTCAGGGACCAAAATTATGAAATTTTGGGTCCATGGCCTGGAAACTCCCCAGATCTTAATCCCATTGAGAACTTGTGGTCAATCCTCAAGAGACGGGTGGACAATAAGTGAAACAAACACTAAAAATAGAAGAGGAACAGAGAAAACTCCACTAATTCTGACAAACTCCAAGAAGTGAATATGAAAGAATGGGTTGCTATCAGTCAGGATTTGGCCCAGAAGTTGATTGAGAGCAGCCCAGTCGAATTGCAGAGGTCCTGAAAAAGAAGG
Organism: Clarias magur; assembly: GCA_013621035.1. Classification (NCBI taxonomy): domain Eukaryota; kingdom Metazoa; phylum Chordata; class Actinopteri; order Siluriformes; family Clariidae; genus Clarias; species Clarias magur. Next base: position 13,615 of record QNUK01001459.1, on the reverse strand, counting down.
GCCAACACTGCAAATACTGACTCTTTGCATAAATGTCACATAATTGTCGATAAAAGCCTTTGAAACGTATGAAGTGCTTGTATTTATATTTCAGTACATCACAGAAACAACTGAAACAAAGATCTAAAAGCAGTTTAGCAGCAAACTTTGTGAAAACTAATATTTGTGTCATTCTCAAAACTTTTGGATGCCACTGTACACGGTCAGTTTGGGCACTTTCACTGGTGTATCATTCTTTTTTTTATCCTGCTCCTTAGCTACAACTTGTAAATACCATCATTAATAGGACGCTAAAGACTGTTGCTTTTTTGTAGCTTCAAATAATAAAATCAATGTGAACGTTACAAGTAAATTTTGCATTTAATAGGATTTGGTGTCTCTTGAACCGATCATGCACAAAAAATTATAATAGTCTACCATACATTAATATTACAATAACTACAGAAAATAAGCATTTAACATGAAACAGTAAGTAATAATAGGATAACAACTACTGCAGCACAGGACTTACTGCAGTTACTGCAGGTAATTACCTCAAAGTAAGGCTATTTTAACAATTATTCTTTCAATAACTATTTTTAAACCAGATCATATTACAATCTACCTGCATTCCCACTGCATTCTACTGCATCAAGCTTCATAAAAACTGCAGAATAACTGTAATAAAACTGCAGTTTTATCCAAAAATCTGCAGTTATTTTTGTAAGGGAGAGAGATGTACTGTTAATCTAGGTTAGTGAGGCAGAGAGAGAGAGACAATGTGAGAGAGCGACACATGCATAACGGCATTGGGGAAAATTTGGAAGGAAGCCAACTGAAACTGATGTATGTGCTTTTTGTGTTATTCCTGTGTGTGTGTGTGTGTGTGTGTGTGTGTGTGTGTGTGTGTGTGTGTGCGCGTGTGTGTGTGCGTGTGTGTGTGTGCGTGTGTGTGTGGTACATCATACGTCGCTGCTTTAACATTGAAATGTAACCAGACGAACTTCTACAGTGCCCCATATGATTTTACACAGAACTGCATAACACAGGTGCATAATGTTCTAGATTTGGCTAGATGTTTTCTTCACCATAGAAAGAAGATTTCCAGGTATTTTGGTTTTCTTGAACTCACCAGTGCATTCTTTCTTTTTATTAAATGTACCAAATGGTTGATTTGGGTGCACATGATTTTTGTTGCTGTTTTTATTATTGGTTTGTTATTAAGGTTTGAATAGCAACCAAATGAGGAGTAAATGACAAACTAGAAAACATGTTTTTGGTCCGATCAAGATGGAGAATCCCTAATAAAAGTGCTGTAATTCCTAAACTATTCATCTGATCACAATATTCTATGGTATATGGTAGGCAACTTAAAAAGACTTTTTCAATGTCCTAATATTAATGGACCAATTCTTGCTCTGAAAGGAAAATAAAAATAGACCTTTAAAGAATAATTAAGAAGGTAATTGTATTTATTATTTTGACTTTGGCATTAGAAAAAAACTCAGGCCATAACAGTCCAACTTTACACACTGTGTTAACTTCCACTGTAGACACACCCCTGTCAGGGGTGTGTAAGCATCAGAACAACAAGAGTATCAACACAAACCTTAATAAGGCAACACATCACTATTTTCTCAAAAATGACAACAAAAACATTAACACACAAAATGAAACAGTATATTTTTAATATTTTATGTATTTCTGTATATTTACATATTGTTATACAGTGGCAAAAAAACAATTATCTGCATTATTTTTTCATAAAATGTGATCCCCAAACTCATTTTCTTAACAAGACTCCAGGTATGCTAACACCTGACTCCAATTAGCTTTTTTTAGGTCATTAAATCAGGGATTTGCATACTTTTTCCACTAGCACTGTGAGGTTTATATGTTTTTCTCAGTACATTTAGGCATTTAGCAGATGCCCTTATTCAGAGCGTCTTACATTTTTATTTCATTATTCATCTAAGCAGTTGAGGGTTAAGGGCCTTGATTAAGGGCCCAACAGAGACAACTTGGTGGTCGAGGGATTTGAACCTGGGATCTTCCAAACTGTAGTCCAATGCCTTAACCACTGAGTTACCCCCGACTCAATAAAAAGAAGAAAGATGATAATTTTTTTGTTATTTTAGGCACATTATATTTGTCAATACCCTTTACTTAGATGAAGATCAGATCACATTTTATGACAAACTAATGCAGAAAACCATGACATTAAAAAGGTTTTTTCTTGCCACTGCATATTTTATAGATGAACTTTTGTCTACTTCTCTTTAACATCATTCTGGGTGTTCTGAACTGTGAAATAATAATAATAAAAAGGATTATTTTAAAGTATTTTGTAGTCCAAGTACTGAAGAAACCACTATGTTCTAAATCGTCATTTATAGATTGCCAAAGACTCAGTTGCACCGACAACTAGAGGAAGTTAATTCCATCATCTAGGTGCCAGAACAGAAAAGAGTCTCGATGCATGCCTTCTTCTATCCCTGAGAGATGGTGGTACCAAATGAACAGGGTGATCCTCCAGGGAATGTGGTGCGGTGCAAGGTGTTAATAGGGCTGAGACATAAGGGGGTGCTGGCCATTTTTAGTTAGAATTTGTTTATATTAATGTGCTTATTTTAATACATTGCAATTTCTATTGCAACAACTCATTTACATAGAGGTAGGATAAACACTCCACATAAGGTAACCAATTTAAAAATGTCTGCAAGTAACTTCAGAGTGATAACAGTAACATGGCTTCACACTGTTATTTCTCACTTCTGACTGAAACCCAGCTTTTGGGTGACTCTCCTCTCTCTGGGTGTGTACAGTGGTAGAAACCTTCATCTGACTTTGAGACACTACTGATGGTCATCTCTCCTGTAGTCTGCTTCTGGAGAACTGAATCATCTTTATAGAAATCAGCACCAGAGTCTGAGATCTTTGTGTTGCGATATAAACAGTGTAAAGTCAGAGGATTTCCCTCAGTTACAGGATGGACAGGACTCTCCAGGATCACATCACCATCTGTAGGAATGAGAAAGATGACAGGAAAGAGAAGATGACAGGAAAGAGAAAGATGGCAGGATGTGTGTTAAATATTTTTTATTTTTCATACAAATAGTCCTTTTTCGGATGCAAGTCCTTTTACACTAACTGCTTATGGTTACTTAGGTGAATGTGTTTACGTCCATAGGAAATTATTTGCAGTCAGTCTGTTGTTGCGTGTAGCTTGTTTTCTAGTTATATTTGTCAAAATTGCCTATAGTACTGACTGTATGAAAGGTTTTATGATCGAACAATGATTTAATTAAGAACTGTGGAAGGACTGCATTCCATGGTTCTTAATTAAACCATGGAATATAATAGACCCTGATGGCCCAAAGTCAAACTACAGTGAAGTATTATTGTGTGTTCTTTTCATGAAACGCTGCTCCTTTTTTTCTCCAAACATGCCTTTGCTGATTGTGACCAAAGAGTTCCATTTTAACTTAATTTAATGATTTTATGATGGAGACACAGGTAAGGTTTTCTTCTGCTGACTCTTCCACGAAGGTCTTGTCTGTAGCATTGCTGTACAGTGGAACGGTGCACCACCACTCCTGAGTCTGCTAAATCTTCCTGCAGGTTTTTTGCAGTCAAATGAGGGTTTAGATTTGTCTTTCTGACTATACGAGCAGTTCTCTCCAAGAGTTTTCTTGGTCTTCCAGATCTCATCTTGACCTCCACAGTTCCCCTGAACTGCCATCTCTTAATTACATTTCTCATTGTGGAAACTGCAAGCTGACAACGCGTTGTTATCTTCTTGTAGTCTTCTCCTGTATTGTGAGCATCAATAACTTTCATTTTTAGAGTCTTACACAGTTGCTTAGAGAAACCCATGGTTGTTGAGTGCCTGCAAGTGTGTGCACAAGGTTTGAAGAGTCAAAGTATTAGTAAAGCCTTGAAATTGGCATTTACTAATGACAGCTGTTGCCATGCGTCAGATCTAACAAGCTGATTAAGGTCTGAAACCTTGTAAAACGAATCTGAGACTCTGGAACGCTTTATGGTGCCCAAACGTTTGCACAGTGCCATAATAATGTTTTAAATTTTTGCTGTTGTTCAATTTATGGCATAAGAAGTAACTATGCATCAATGTTTGCTGAAAATATTGTGATTTTTTTCCCATTTCCAAGAGAGACAGTGTTAACATCTTTTCAATAAAAATCACCAACATTTGTTTTGTCAAGGGGTGCTTAAACTTTTGCATAAGACTGTATATAGAGTCAAGGTGACTGAAATTAGGGGAAATAATAATGTTTAAATTAATAACCTTATAACTTATGTACCTCTCTCACTGAGAGAGGTACATGTCTGTTTGTTGACAATCTACAAATACAATCTTCAATACTTCAATACAAATCCAACATCTACACAACACAGGCATTAACAAATGTATAAATCACCTTGATCTTGTCCGACTCGGATAAGTGAAACAAACATTAAAAAGAGAAGAGGAACAGAGAATATGATGTAACACTGAAATGTTTCATTTCTATATCATATACTGTAACAACAACAACAACAACAATAATAATAATAATAATAATAAAATAATAATAATAATAATAATAATATATTAAGGTTCTTTCTTTGCTGAACAGCTTTGCTGTACTTTGTAAGTGAGGCTGAGGTACTGTAATGCTCACTCACTCATCGTCAATAGAATATAGTTCTACAATTTTAGGTTTATGCCCCTTAGTGAAGAAAAAGGGAGAATATTGTGAAGGACATGCAAAACAGTTCTGATGCTACTGTGTACTATGAGGCGCCGTATAGGGCTTAAATCAAACTTCACTCATGCACACACATATGAAACACTTGCATAAACATATATGAAATAGTCACACATCTATATATACTACTAACTGCTCACACAACTACATATGAAATGCGCGCGCACATATATGCAAACTCTCCGTGCACACACACCTATGAGATGCAAGCACACACACACACATATGAGATGCACGCACATACACAGTCTCCGTGCGCACACACACACTCACACCTATGAGACGCGCACAAACAAGGGAATTCCTATCAGTCATTACAATCTTTATTATAATTATTTTCGAGGACAACACCATATAAAAAGGACACAATTTTATTTTAATTTAATTAAGAAATATTTAGTATTACATAGACTAGTAATCTGTATAAATAAATAAATAAATAAATAAATAAATAAATAAATCTCCGTACATCTTGTAAATTAATCGAATCATTTATTCATAAGTTATAAACGTTTCAAAACGGTATATATTTTAGTGTCAGTTTTTTTCAATAAATATTCTATATTTACTGTCCGTAGCGTGAAATTTCCACAGCAGCAGGGACGGGTATCCAAGGTGCTTATGTTACTATGGTAACGCATGTAGGAAGTGACGTTGCAGGATGTTCCGAATGGCGGAATTTTGTAGAGTGAAGTTCCCTTAACAGACATTCCCCCACATGGAGTAGGGTGTAGTAATTTCAATGTATATGGACTTGCCGATTCATTCTCTCTGATTAGTAGTAGCATTTTAAATAGACTGTTACTGGACAGTTTAGAAGACAGCGAGTGGTTTATTTATTATCACCGCGGTAAAAGGATCCGACATATTAGCCACAGATTCCGTGCTTCAATTTCCTTTTTGTTAAACATCACCTGCGTTTTGTGTCGCTGCAATATTCAGACATTATGTGGACAGTTGTAAATATGCCTTGATGATACTGTCCTACTCCGTCTTCTAAACTGTCCAACAGCAGGCTGTTTACAGGCTGTTTAGCAGGCTGGCCGCTACTACCAATCATGGAGTATGAAGCGACAAGTCCGTCTACACTGAAATGACTTCCTTTTACACTGAAATGCCTTCCGGTTACACTGAGAATTTCATATGTGTGTGTGCGTGCATCTCATAGGTGTGTGTGCACGGAGAGTTTGCGTGTGTATGTGCGCGGAGAGTTTGTATATATGTGCGTGCATCTCATATGTGTGTGTGCGCGGAGAGTTTGTATATATGTGCGTGCATCTCATATGTGTGTGTGCGCAGAGAGTTTGTATATATGTGCGCGCGTCTCATATGTGTGTGTGCGCGGAGAGTTTGTATATATGTGCGTGCATCTCATATGTGTGTGTGCGCGGAGAGTTTGTATATATGTGCGTGCATCTCATATGTGTGTGTGTGCGCAGAGAGTTTGTATATATGTGCGCGCGTCTCATAGGTATGTGCGCGAGCATTTCATATGTAGTTGTGTGAGCAGTTAGTAGTATATATAGATGTGTGACTGTTTCATATATGTGTATGCAAGTGTTTCATATGTGTGTTGTAATGATCAGCCAATAGGGGATTAGGTTGCTGACCCCCTCTCCCCTGCCCCCTTTTTTTCTTTCTCTCTCTCTTTTGTTGCACCTTGCGAGGTATGACTATTCTTTGTTAGCGTGACGGCTAGTTATGGATATGTGTTGATTCATGTAGGCTGACAAGTGTTAAACCCGACAACAAACCGTGAACTGTGGTGTTTTCTGTTAATAAACTAAACGACAACAGTATTTTTCTCCAAGCCGACTGAGTTGTGTTTGGTTTGTTTTCAACGCACGGTGAGCATAACTAACCGAAACCTTACAAATGGCGCCAAACTGTGATTGAACATTTCCCCGGATTAAAAAGTGTGGACGAGGATCATATTGTGAGTTACGTGGGACGTAAATTTTCGCTTGGTGCTTTAAGTACATCAAATGCTTATTGTTTTTCACCGCAAACTGTTAAAATAGTTGAAAACGGGAGCAGCGTGTGGCGGAAAAGTTTTCCCGGCGCAGCGTGTCGGCATCTCGTTCATGTGCAACGGAGATTATTGTCACTTGTTTTTTCTATTGGGATTTTCTCGAGTGTCTCGGTGTGGCTGAGGAGGAGTAGTGTGCAGCGGGACTGTGTGTGTCTGACCTCGTCGGCGGAAGTAGCATGCAGAGCTCCAGAGACTTACAAGGATAGAACTTTGGAAGAGAAATACAATGCAAGCTTATGACTGGTAGACACACCATCGCGAATCACCGTCATTAAAGCCTATTGGAGAAGAGAGGACACGACTAGACTGTGGAGGCAATAGTAATCTACGAGAGATAAGTACCTGTGCACAGCCTGAGAAGGAAGGAAGGCATTTTGTGATTAATGAGTGTATGAAAAAAAAAAAAGAAAAACCTTAATTAATGGAGTTCAAATATTTCATGCTATAACTGAGTTTTATGTATGCTACGGTTTCAATTATCTAGTATTGATTACTACATCTTGGATTCGACTGAGAAATACTGTGTTTAATGTTAATGTGGTGTTGTGATAGGCACAGTCAAATATATATATATTTTTTCACATTTATTCTTTTTTTTCTTCTCATTTCTTGTTTTACTTACTGATACTTTTAGACATACTGTAGGCTCATTTTCCAGTTGGTCAGCCTAAAACACTTGTGATGGCTAAGCGCACTGATACAATTACTTATGGGACTGATGACAGTGATAGAGATAGTGATTTGGCTTTGTCTAATACTGGTGAGGCTTTAACAATTCAGCGCCTTGCAGCTCAAGTAGACAGGTTGCAACGACAAGTAGACACACTGACATCTGCATTTAGTGTGTCTATTGAGTTACAGCGCAGCTTACTACAACAACTGGAAGATCAGGCTTCTCACTGCTCACCTAGACTGGATACAAAGTCCCATAATATATTTACATCAACTCCTGTTACTAGCACCCACCCTAGACCTAGCCCTATTATTCAGGATGTGCAGACCTCCCTGGGTGCACAACACTCTATCTCGGATATGTACACAACACAAGCTACCAATACAGTTCACCTTCCTGGTTTCATTCCACCCAAGTTTGATGGGGATAAAACTCTTGACCCAGAAGAATGGCTACAATCTGTTTCCTTGTATAAGACAACATTGGGGTTGTCTGACTCTCATTTTTTCCTTGAGTTGATGAGACTGTTTGATAAGGAGCCTCGGAAGTGGTACTGTGCCATGCAACCCCATTTACATTCATGGAGTCATTTTTCAGATCTTTTCCGACAGGCATTCCTACCAACAGATAATGAAGAAAAAATCTGGAGAGGGATTTTGGACAGAGTCCAAACATCAGAAGAACCACTCCCCACTTTCGTTACCCATCTCGTTACTGAATTTAAGCGTTTAAAGCAACCTCCGTCAGAGCGAGAACAAATTGAGGTAATCTGCCGCCACGTCTCTGATCAGTATAGGTTAGCACTTCATGCAACTGCTCCGACCACCCTGACAGAGTTACTTCTGACGGCTCATGATCTCCACTCAGCATTGGGGCCTATTTCATCTGCCAGATCAGCTGCTACTCCACCAACTGCCCTACCCCCAGACTTACATTGCTATAAATGCTTGACGCCCGGGGTTACCACACGCAATTGTGGCAATTGTAAAAGGAATAAGCAGTCTATCAACATTGAATCTGGCAGGGGAATGGCAGGGAATGTGCCTTGTCAGGACATCTTGAAAACATCAGAGGGTTCTAGGGGTGAGACTGGAGCTCGACCACGTACGTTTCAAAGATTTCGTGGGGCTAAGCAGGAGGCAGAGTCAAGTATGAGGAATCAACAGGCACAGGATTGTCACACTGTTAAATTGGTACAGAAAAACCCAGGCCCGGTGAAATCAAAGAATAAGCCTCTGACGTCGATGGTCGTTGTCAATGAGGTTTCACTGAAGGCCACTCTTGACACAGGGGCATCTATTTCGGCAGTCCATCCATCCACTCTTGAACAGTGTGGAATAAAAGAGGGGGCTGTTCTCCCATGGAATTTTTCCCCACTTGAGTTGGCTGACTCAAAGCGGTGCACCCCAGCTGGAGTTGTGTGGCTACCTGTCCAGTTACTGGGACACTTATTCACACACCGTTTTGCGGTGATTCCAGACCTATCTTGTCCCATTTTGTTAGGAACTGATTTCATGATTCAAGCAGACGTTCATATTCACCCAGCAACTGGTAGTGTTAGGCTTGGAGACAATGCCTCTTCAGTACCGGAGACGTACCCCTTTGAGGAAGGGTTGGAAGATTTCGAGACACATGTAGCTTGCCTGACTTTTCAGGATACCCAAGCTTACCTTGGCACTGTCGTGGACCAGGCAGCATTGCCTCAGGCTGACAAGGAGAAGCTGGCGAATCTGCTAGGAGACTTTGCGCAACTATTTGATGGGAAACTGGGGCGCACCTCTTTAGTTGAACACATCATAGATACAGGGACATCAAAGCCAGTATGTCTCCCCCCATACCGTGCCTCTCCTGCAAAAAGGAAGATTATTGAGGAGCAAATAGCAAAAATGTTAGAGGATGAAATTATCGAGCCAGCTTCAGGACCTTGGGCCTCGCCAATTGTGATAGTTGAAAAACCTGGGGTAGAACCAAGGTTCTGTGTGGATTTTAGGAAAGTTAATAAGTCTACTGTGAGAGACTCCTATCCACTCCCAAGAGTGGATGACTCTTTGGATTTTTTAGCACGTGGTACATTTATTTCTACACTAGACCTTGCACGTGGCTACTGGCAGGTCTCGGTGGCCCCAGACTCAAGACCAAAGACTGCTTTTGTGTCACACAAAGGGCTTTACCAGTTCAAAGTAATGCCTTTTGGATTATCAAATGCCCCAGCAACTTTTCAAAGATTAATGAATACAGTTCTAGCAGGGCTCACCCATAACTGCTGCATGGTTTACCTTGATGACATAGTAATAGCCTCTCCGACGTTTGACCAACACTTAACAGACCTCTACAATGTGTTGGGGCGTTTGGCAGAGGCTGGGCTTTCACTAAAATTGTCCAAATGTCATTTTTGTACACCCCAGTTACGTTATTTGGGTTATATGGTGACGCCAGAAGGGATTGGCCCTGATAAGGGTAAAATAGCGGCAATCGAACAATTTCCCACACCAAAGACAGTCAAAAATGTACGACAGTTTCTGGGTATGACGAGTTACTATCGTAGGTTTATCTCAGGATATGCCCGCATTGCAGAACCATTAATTGCACTCATGAGAGAGGAGACCCCATTTGATTGGTCTGCAGAGCGCCAAGAGTCATTCGATCGCCTCAAACAGCAACTAGTCAGTGCACCAGTCCTTGTTCTACCTGACTTTAACAAGGCCTTTATAGTCCACACAGATGCTTGTGATGTGGGCCTTGGGGCGGCTCTGATGCAGACTGGAGAGGATGGCTTGGAAAGAGCCATTGCTTTTGCAAGCCGGACCCTACATAAAACAGAACGGCCGTATTCCACTTCAGAGAAGGAATGTTTAGGTGTGATCTGGGCACTGGAACATTTCCGGCCATACATTGAAGGCTCTCGTGTTAGAGTAGTGACAGACCACAATAGTTTAAGGTGGTTGATGACCAGACCATCGCCATCGGGTAGGCTAGCAAGATGGTGCTTACGTCTGCAGGATTTTGACCTTGATATTGTGCACAGACCAGGCTCCGCAAATTTAGTGCCAGATGCCCTATCACGTAACCCTGTCAGCGACCCCAGTGAGCTAGTGGACCTGTTACCCTCCTATGCTACAGTCGCCTCATTAAATCTCAGGCACCAGCCATTACTAATATTGGAAGACAAGAAACAGCTACATCTGCTCCAACAGGCAGATCAAGTTATTTCAGCACTGTATACGGATCTGGAGAATGAATCCTGTGTGGATTCATCAGACTTCTGCATTCGAGATGGAATAATCTACTATGTGGACAAGAGAGTTTCCTGCCGACTACATCCTGATAAAGACTTGCGTTATTATGTACCGGAGGCACTACGGGGCACTGTGCTGAAATACTTCCATGACCACCCTATGGCTGGCCACTTGGGCATATCGAAGACTGTGGGACGTTTACAGAAGCGGGTCTACTGGCCAGGTATGCGGGGAGATGTAAAAAAATATGTTTTATCATGTGTAGCCTGTCAGATGTCCAAACCAACCAACCAAAACCCTGGAGGATACCTAAAACCAGTAGTAGCAACTTACCCATGGGAGTTTGCAGGTGTCGATTTCATGGGTCCCCTTCCCAGGTCGAGTCGTGGAAATGAATACATTTTAGTCTTCATCGATTATTTCACCAAGTGGGTGGAAATATGTCCTGTTAAAGAGGCCACAGCAGCAGTTGCAGCACAAAAGTTCATCTCAGAGGTGTTTGTGAGACATGGGGCCCCTACACACCTGGTCTCAGATAGGGGTGTCCAGTTTGTAAGTGATTTTTTTGAGACCGTTGTTTCAGGCCTCGGCTCGGACCACAGACTAACCACGGCCTATCACCCACAGTCCAACCAGACAGAAAGGGTGAACCGTACAATCAAGACGGCAATCAGAGCTTATGTGGGACGAAAACACAGAGACTGGGATCTGCACTTACCATGGATCTCTTTTGCGCTAAGGACTGCACCACATCAAAGCACAGGGGACACACCAGCATTCCTTTTATATGGCAGGGACTTAAACACGCCCCTTGATTTATGGATGTCACCAAGCCCTGGGTGCATGGCTGACTCAGTTCATGACTACAAGATGGAGCTCACCTCAGCTTTGCGGGAGGCATATGACCACGTAAAGGACTCTTTAGCGACCAGCCAAACAACACAGAAGAAACACTATGATAAGAAACGTAGAGAAGTTTCATTCAAGGTGGGGGAATTGGTTAAGCTGAAGGCTCACCCTCGGTCAGATGCATCGGCAGGTTTTTCTGCCAAACTGGCTCCTGTCTATAAAGGTCCTTACAGGATTGCTGAAGTTAAGTCGGACCTAGATTACAAGCTAACTAGAGTGGCTGATGGTGCTGAAGGGGGTGTTCATCATGTATGTAACCTGCTGCCCTTCTTCACTTGGGATAGAGAGGGGGAGGATCAGGAAGGTAGGCCACATAAGTCGGGGGAAACAAAGGAACCAGGGAACCAAGTAGAGGATAATAGAGAAGAGGAGTATGGATTTGACCTTATTTTTGGAGAGGCAGAGTCCCGAGACCAGCACTTGGATAGCACCCAGCAGAAAACCTTAACTAACGGGCCTGCTGCCGGGCCCTCTATGAAGTCTCCCTTGCCCCATGTGGGTACTCAGGTTACATGCCCTCAGCCAGTGTTTAGGCAAAGGTACTCATACTCACTTCGTCCAAGACGTGAGGGAGATGCGAAAGGCACACACCCGCAGCACACTTATGTCAGAACGCACGCATGTCCTCTCTATTGTGAACGTACAGGTGTTTCTCACCCTAAACATAGTCAGACTGTTAACACTGGACAACACTCATACTTCCTACGCCCTAGATACACACCAAGGGTTACCTGTTGCTGGGATGTTAGTAGGTGTGGAAGTCCTTACCTTGCTCATTAACTTAAATACTAGAGCATTGTTATTTTCTAGGGTATAATTGCCATCCTATTCCTATGGTCTGGGATGAATTTAGGGGTTGGGTTCATAAGTTGTTTGAATTTTGAAGGTGGACATGATTGAAAATGTTTGACTAGTGACCTGGTTTGTTCTTAAGGTAACATCCCTCTGAGTTCCTTTAATGGCATCATACTTTCTGAAAGAGTTAAAGTACAGAAAATGTTAAATTGATATACGTTACATATGAATGACTACTGTTGTGAATTGTTGAATTATAGTCAGTTAGAACTGGCAAATGTACTAGTGGCAGTACTATGGTATTACTTTTGTATCTTTTCTTACTTTATGTAAACCTGTTTATTACTGCTGTAGTACAGACACTTGGGCGGTGTTAAGTTTCCTTTTTATTTTTTCGGTCTGAGGACAGCCCTTATTTTAAGTGGGGGGGATATGTAATGATCAGCCAATAAGGGATTAGGTTGCTGACCCCCTCTCCCCTACCCCTTTTTTTTCTTTCTCTCTCTCTTTTGTTGCACTTTGCGAGGTATGACTATTCTTTGTTAGCCTGACGGCTAGTTATGGATATGTGTTGATTCATGTAGGCTGACAAGTGTTAAACCCGACAACAAACCGTGAACTGTGGTGTTTTCTGTTAATAAACTAAACGACAACAGTATTTTTCTCCAAGCCGACTGAGTTGTGTTTGGTTTGTTTTCAACGCACGGTGAGCATAACTAACCGAAACCTTACAGTGTGTTAAGCTGAGCTGGGTCCTCTGAGACCAGGTCATGTATATATGTAAACGTACAGCATATAAATAAATATTTAATATTATAAATATATAAACAGGAGCCTTTTAGCAGCAACATCAGGCTTCACGTTGTCAGTCTGTTGATATGGTCCAAAACCGTTCTCTCTGGAGTCTTCCTCACTAGACGCAACTCTATGGCAAAGTCGGCCACGCGTTCCTCTGATTGAATACCGCTCAGGGACAGCCGCGCCGATTCTGAGTGTCTAACAAAAGCCGCCACGTCCCTGGGTGGGCTCGAACCACCAACCTTTCGGTTAACAGCCGAACGCGCTAACCGATTGCGCCACAGAGACCTGAGTGTGGCAATGAGGGGACCAGCCATGGGGTACCAGTAGATGGTTTGTTCGAGGCCTATGTTCCAGTGCCTATGTTCCAGTGCTCCTTTTTTTTTTTTTTTTTTTTAACCCCCTCCATCCCCCCCCCCCC
>QNUK01001458.1:0-54940 GCA_013621035.1 Clarias magur | reverse complement strand
CCTCACACACACACACACACACACACACACACACACACACACACACGGGTGAGCTACATCTCAGACCCTACAGGCGTCACTGAGCATGTTAAATCCATGAGTCCATGAGAGCACAATTAAAACTGACTGAACAAAGTAAAAGACTGAACAAGTACAGTTTGTTTAAAAGGGTTTGCAACAGAACAATGATCGAAATCACATCAGTAAATCTACATCACAATGGCTGAAAAGTGAAAAAGAAATCAAGGTTTTGAGATACACAAAGTCCAGGCCTCAACCCAACTCAAACGCTGTGCATAAGTGAATTCTCATAAACCTCAGTGAACTGAAGCAATGTGGACCAAAAGGATGTAAAGTCATACAGAAAACCATTACTGTAAGTTACACTAAAGGTGGATCCACAAGTTATTATATCATCGGGAGTACTTATTATTGACAGTGTGTTGTTTTACATCATTTTGGCTTAATTTGTTTGCTAAATAAATAATATCACTGTGAAAAAAAGTTCCATGTTGTTGTTTGTCTGAGATTGTGTTTGCCCAACACCGAGACCCGCTATAATCAGATGATGTATTATTGGAATGAAAAGCGGATGTAATAACTGGGAATAACTGTGTGCGTGTCTCTCTCTCACCCTCTCGACGATGCGGATGAACCCGGGGATGGACGTCTCCTCGCTGTTCCTCTTAGCATTGGTGTGGAGGTAAACTCCTTCCTTCTCAAAAACCAGCTGTGGGAGGAAGCACAAGGTCACCTTTTATTTATTTGTTTATTTTTACGGCGAGACTTGACTCACACGCTCGACACCAAGAGGAACTCGGGAACGGTGGAGCGCTCACACACGCGGCTGCTGAACGCTGAATCATGTGACCGGGCTGATTAGTTAATTAATTAATTGGATGTGTTTTTAGGGATTCAGACTCCTCTAACCTGACCTGTTCGGTAAAATTCCAAAGTCTTGACTCAACAAACAACAGATCAATCTCTCTCTCTCTCTCTCTCTCTCTCAGTTCAGTTCAGCAGTGATTTATTGGTATGAATGCCAAAGCAGTTACAGATGATAGATTACATTACATTAGAAATTACATGGCAAACATATTATGTGTGAAAGAAAACCACAGCGGGTAAACAATAACAACAAACAAAAACTCAGTGTCTCTCTCTCTCTCTCTCCTTCAGTGTGACTGACAGACTGATTGTTATGAACAATAACACTATTAACACCTCCCTGTATTGTTATAATTATAGAACAGGTTCATCCAGTCACAATGTTCTCTGTTACTCTGTTCATTGGTCTGAATCTGACAATCAACCAGTCATAATAAAACAACACATTTTACCTCAGCTTACATAAAACTACCCCCCTCCCCCCCAAAAAAATCCCCTCCTGTGGTCTTGATAAACTACTTCCGGTTTGAGAGCTAAACTTTGGCATACAGGCTAGCTAGCATAACTTGTTAGCCAAACTATACCAGCGGTCGTCATTAAACTGGTCGTCACATTACGCGTTTATTTAAACCCGGAACAGATTTCACGCGAGTTACAGAAGGTTACCTTGATGTTTTCGGGCTTCGTGTCCATGCCTGTGTGCAGATAAGCAGGAAAATATCCACCAAAACAAGCGACGCAGCTCCGGCCCTTTTAGTCAGGCCACGCCCATTGATCACATGACGCATTGTTGCGCCACAGATGTGGTGACGTCACTCCATGACTCCATTTTACCCCCACAGGCCAAAAGCACAACCATCATCCTTTACCATTTCTGCTATTTAGTTAGTTTCTTTCTTCTTTTTATCCCCCCCACCTTTTTTGTTCTTATTTATTTGTCTGTTTACTCTGTCTACTGTTATTATTTATATGTATATTTTTGTATAGTTTGCTCATATCGTAGAGCTTCCATTTAACTCTGGATCATTATTTCTATAATTCAGTCTTTTATAGCTGAATCTTGCACTTTCATATTTTTCATATTGTAAATGTCATTTTTTGTGATAAAAAAAAAAATCCTCTCTGTGACTGGCTCATCATTTAGCTTTAATCAGTGAAACATTATTTGTCAGTTTTTTTTAGATATCTATTTGTTGGTTTATTCTGTATTTTAACATATTTAAATGTATAAATGTGGAAAGTCGATCGTATAATAAACATTTTACACCTGTTCTTTTATGTTATATAGCAGAACCTCAGCATACGAATTTAATCTCAGAGGAAAGTTCTTAAGGCGAACATTTGTATCGTGAAATAATTTTTTCTATAAATGGCTCCAGTCACCCAAAATATTCCTAATAGTACAAAAAAAAAAAGTGTGACGAATGATGAAATGATTAAGTGACTAACTTTCGCTATTAAAATGTCCTCACTTCCTGTCAAGTGACAAAGTCAGCTCTGAGACAGAATCATTTGTTCGAATCATCGTTATTTTTTTAAACACATTGTATCTGTGTGGGAGGCACGGTGGCTTAGTGGTTAGCGCTGTCGTCTTGCACCTCCAAGGTCCGGGTTTGAGTCCCGACCAGGTTCGATTCCCAGCTGTGTGCATGAAGTTTGCATGTTTTCCCCATAGCTTAGTGGGTTTCCTCTATTGTTTGCTTGTTTATTATGGTTCAATTTCAACAATCCATTAATTACTACTAAAACAACTCCTATTACTACAACCGTTAAAGAGTCAGTATATAAAAATGTAATAATGTGTTGAAATGAATAAGGTCATTAATACGCACTGAATCATGTGACATGTTTTAATGTGATAAATTATTGCCATTACAACATCTTCACTTCCTGTCATGTGGCAAAGTCGACTCTGAGTCAGAATCATTATGACAAAAAAAAAAAATTGGAGGAAAATTATCTAGTTTGTAAATAATAATAATAACAGCAACAACAAGAATCATAATTATCATTATACTATTATTATTATGTGTGTGTGTATTATTGTGTGTGTATTATATACAATAATTAGCTTAAAATTTAATAAATGAAAAATTCTTTAAACAAAAATCATCCAAAATATCCAGAACGTGTGTGTGTGTGTGTGTGTGTGTGTGTGTGTGTTTTGTTCTTAACTATATTTAATACACACTTCAGGATTAAGCAGCATTGATGATGATTAATTAATTCCAAATATTTTAATACACACTATTTTAATAAAGGATTTTTATCTGAATTTTTCTGCACCTCAAAAATGTTTTGTACAGATATAGTGTGCATCAGTGAGCCTTGGCCCCCCAGGAACTAGTCACCATTTCACCAGTTCTACTTGTTTGGATCACTATTGGTATGTCCTGACCACTTCAAACTCGGAACCTCCCACAAGACTTGCAGAAGCAAGAAAGAAAAATTGGGCAAGTGTACGGAGATGAGTGACATTGACTAGAGGCAGATTGTAAGGGCTAGAGTACTGGGTCAAAGCAACTCCAAAACTGTAGCTCTTGTAGGATTTTCCCAGGATGATAAAGTGGTGAGCTGGAGTCAGGGTCATGGGCGGCCAAGGCTGACTGATGTGCATGGGGAGTGAGAACTGGCCTAGTCTGCTATGTCAGAACACACAGTGCATCACTCTTATGGTAGTGAAAGGGGAACATACTCAATATTAGGCAGGTGCTCATAATGTTATGGCTGATATGTGTGTATATATATATATATATATATATATATATATATATATATATATATATATATATATACACACACACAATATATATATATAGAGGAATAAAAAAGAAGGTTGCAAATTATATGATTTCCATGAAAGGATACAATAAAAAAAAAAAATCCAATACAAAATGTTGGTTGGAACATAGAGTTGTACAAATTTACAAAGTAAAAAAAAAAGCAAAAAAAACACATATACTGTATATACAAAAATAAATAAAACAAACAATACAGTATAAATGTTTACATTGGAGTAGAACAGAATAGAATACGTATATCTTGCGTCGCGCGCGTGTACCAGCGACTCCGCCCCCCGCCACCACTCCCCCTTTCTCTTCCCTGTAAACAGCTGTGCGCATGCGCGTCCGGGCTCGGGTACAGAGAGTGAGAGAGACTGTGAGTGAGGAGAAGTAAACATTAATACAACACAAAACCTGCAAAACTCCTCCGCGTTCCGTGTGTGAGTAAATCAGACTCAGTGTTTATCATGTTAAAGAAAATACAGCGCAGCGTGCAGGGGTCGGTACAGCCGCAGCGCTTCTGTTAGCTTAGCATAGAGATCCGACTAGCTCGCGCTGCCGTACCTGTATGTGCTTGTTTGTTTGTTGAATTAAGTCGACTCTTGGTTCTGTAAAGTGTTTATACGATAAATGCTTCTCAGTATCGTTATGCACGTGACACTGAAATAAATGCCAGGTATTATAAGAGTTTATAACAAACAAACTGTGGGGCTCTGAGCAAACACACAGCACACTCACTGTCTCTCTCTGTCTGTCTCTCTCTTTTTCTGTCTCTCTCCCCTGTCTGTCTGTCTCTACCCCCCCCCCCATGTATTTCTTTTCCTGTGTCTTACTTGCTGTCTGTCTCTCTCCCCCTGTCTCTCTCTCCCCTGTCTGTCTGTCTCTCTCTCCCCTGTCTCTCTCTCCCCTGTCTCTCTCTCCCTCTCTCCCCTGTCTCTCTCTCCCCTGTCTCTCTCTCCCCTGTCTCTCTCTCCCCTGTCTGTCTGTCTCTCTCTCCCCTGTCTGTCTCTCTCTCCCCTGTCTGTCTCTCTCCCCCCTGTCTCTCTCTCCCCTGTCTGTCTGTCTGTCTCTCCCCCTGTCTCTCTCTCCCTCTCCGTCTGTCTCTCTCTCCCCTGTCTGTCTGTCTCTCTCTCCCCTGTCTGTCTCTCTGTCTCTCCCCCTGTCTGTCTGTCTCTCTCTCCACCTGTCTGTCTGTCTGTCTCTCTCCTCTGTCTCTCTCTCTCCTCTGTCTCTCTCTCCCTCTCTGTCTCTCTCTCTCCTCTGTCTCTCTCTCCCTCTCTGTCTCTCTCTCTCCTCTGTCTCTCTCCTCTGTCTCTCTCTGTCTCTGTCTCTCTCTCTCCTCTCTCTCTCCTCTGTCTCTGTCTCTCTCTCTCCTCTGTCTCTCTCTCCCTCTCTGTCTCTCTCGTCTCTCTCTCCCTCTCTGTCTCTCTCTCCTCTCTCTCTCTCCTCTGTCTCTCTCTCCCTCTCTGTCTCTCTCCTCTGTCTGTCTGTCTGTCGCTCTCTCTCCTCTGTCTCTCTCTCCCCTGTCTCTCTCTCCCCTGTCTGTCTGTCTCTCTCTCCCCTGTCTCTCTCTCCCCTGTCTGTCTGTCTCTCTCTCCCCTGTCTGTCTCTCTCTCCCCTGTCTGTCTCTCTCTCCCCTGTCTGTCTCTCTCTCCCCTGTCTGTCTCTCTCTCCCCTGTCTGTCTGTCTCTCTCTCCCCTGTCTCTCTCTCCCCTGTCTGTCTGTCTCCCTCTCCCCCTGTCTCTCTCTCCCTCTCCGTCTGTCTCTCTCTCCTCTGTCTGTCTCTCTCTCCCCTGTCTGTCTCTCTGTCTCTCCACCTGTCTGTCTGTCTGTCTCTCTCCTCTGTCTCTCTCTCTCCTCTGTCTCTCTCTCTCCTCTGTCTCTCTCTCCCTCTCTGTCTCTCTCTCTCCTCTGTCTCTCTCCTCTGTCTCTCTCTGTCTCTGTCTCTCTCTCTCCTCTCTCTCTCCTCTGTCTCTGTCTCTCTCTCTCCTCTGTCTCTCTCTCCCTCTCTGTCTCTCTCGTCTCTCTCTCCCTCTCTGTCTCTCTCTCCTCTCTCTCTCTCCTCTGTCTCTCTCTCCCTCTCTGTCTCTCTCCTCTGTCTGTCTGTCTGTCGCTCTCTCTCCTCTGTCTCTCTCCTCTGTCTGTCTGTCTGTCGCTCTCTCTCCTCTGTCTCGTCTGTCTCTCTCTGTCTTGCTCTTCCTCTCTTTTGCACATCTGATGCAACTCATGAGCTAGTTGCAAACCACAGGTGTGTGTGTGTGTATGTATATATGTATATACACACGCGCACACACACACAGTGTATATAATGTATGCAGTGTGTGAGGATTATAGCAGCATTGATGTAAAAGTAAGTTTTTTTCCCCCTCTGTTTGTGTTTAAATAAAATCTAAAGAAGAACACATCTAACATTCAGGGGGTCAGTGATAAAAACGTCCTCATGATGCATTTATATATTGTCTTTATTATTATTATTATTATTATTATTATTATTATTATTATTATTATTATTATTATTTCCATTCAGATAGTTTTATTTTGAAGCCAGGTCTCTCTGTGGGCTGTTGGTGTCACATGATCAGATTAATCAGGAATATTATTCAGAGGTGTGAGATATAATGCCCTATTCTGATCGGATTAGTGTGTGTGTGTGTGTGTGTGTGTGTGAATTTAAGTAACATTTTCTACCGCTGCCATTGTTTTATCTGGACCTTGATTTTCTTTTCTTTAAGACTTCATTTTCTCTCAGTTTCTGGAATAAATTCTTTCGATTGATTAATTATTTTAGTAACGAGTGTTGAGTAGCAGCCGTGAACAGAATTTCTTTCTTTATTTTTTATTTATTACTTTGAAAGGCTTTATCCATGCTTCAAGGATGCAAGTCATGAGAGAATATTATAATCATTTGGTTCATTAATTTTATATATAATATATACTGTATGTAATTAATGGTAGAAATGTTTCCATCCATCCATTCATCCATCCAGCATATGTTTCATTAATGACTCCAGGCAGCTCGAGCGTGAATGCTGCAGAACAGCAGAATTTATTATTTTTTTTATTTATATGTTTTTGTACTTGAGGTTGGAAAAAATGTTGCAGTTCTTTTAGGATCCTGCAGGTGGTGCCTTAAACCACTCACAGCACACACAGGAACTGTAGGAGCGAATTAATGCGTTACCATTATGTCCTAAATGATAATTCAATGTGGTGAGGTTATGGCTTGAGGTCATGAGAAAATATTTTATATTTATAATATATTTCTAAACACAAATAATAATCTAATAATAATAACCTTTTGTAAAAATTATGCTTGAAGATGTCTTATGTTCGCCTGCTCTTGCTTTATTCCCAGGCAGCATCACAAGCGAGGTCCTCACTCCATCCTGTCTCTCCCCTCCGCTCCCTGAGACACTAAACCTCCGTTACCTATAAGCTCAGACACACACACACACACACACACACTCACACACACTCCCTAAACACTACACACGGATCACCTCGCCGCCCTGTTTGATGTGATACAAGTGTCTGGTGTATCATCATGGCTTCCGTCTCCAAAACCTCTGAGCTGGACATCCCAGATAACCACCAGGAGAGCTGGCAGGCTCTGCTCGCCGCCGCCGAGGCGTACAGCCAGAAGTCAGGCTGCGATCTGGCCATCCTGACCGCCTGCAAGAAGTTCCTCCCGTCCGCCGCTGAAGCAGACTCTGGCAAGAAGAGGGAAGGGGGCGGAGCCTTGCCGGCAGGATGCAGGAAGTGGGAATATGGCTATCACGTGTGGGGTCAGGGGGCGCTCGCCGAGGCGTCACGTCGATACCTGGACGACATCGGCGTGCTACACTCCACCACGGTGCTGACGGCGCAGAGACAGGCACGCCTCGCCTCAGGGGAGGGAGGGGCAAAACTGGGCGTGGACATTCCCACCGAGAGGCCGGTTAGTGGATTGGAAGGAGACGTGACATCATACTTTAGCTTTATGGCAAATTCTCTAACAATTTTATTTCAATTTCTTTCTTTCTTTCTTTTTTATTTAAAAGTAAAAATTTCTGCTGTAACCTCTCGCAGCCGGAGGTCTAGAGAGAGCTGATTGGCCGAGCTCTCTCAGAGGGGAGGGATGAGAGGTACTTAGTGCTCCGACATTAATCACGGCTCTACAGCCAGTCAGGGGCGTCTGTGAGCTCGCGCAGCGGAGGGAGCGGATAGCGCTGTCCTCCGAGTGTGTTACGCCGCCCCCAACGGTGCACGAGCGAGCAGTTCGAAAAAGATGCGGTCGGCTGGCGTCACGTGGTTCGGAGGAAACACGTGATAGTCTTCGGCCCTCCCGGCTGAGTGGTAGTAGTAGCCTTAATGTGGGAGCTTCCTAGTGACGGGGAGGAATTGGACACGACTAAAAATTAGGGAGAAAATCGGGGAAAAAAAAAAAAAATAGTAAAAATTTCAGCCAGGACTTTAATCGTGACATTAGACTGGAGGTAGCATTTGATTTGCAAGCATTAATTACTTAATAAATAAACAAATAAATACATAAATATACAGACTGATGAATTCATTGTAATGAAATGCTTAAAAATTAGATACAGCGTTACATCTAATGTCAGCATTAAACGTTTTAATTATTTATAAATTAATTAAATAATTTGTATTTGATTGCTGATCTTACTCTTAATTTTCTTTTAGTATCCTTATTAATTAATTATTTAATTTCCTGTTATTTTATTAAAATTACGCTGACCTTCTTTGAGCACAATTTCTTTTTTTTTCATAAATTTTATTGTAATTTTCATAAATTAATAATTTTATTTAGTTAAGAATTTTTTGTTTCTATTTATTTATGTATATTTCATTGTGTTGCTGGTTTAATTCTTTGGATTTTTTAAAATTATTATTTTAATTGCTGACATTCATCCTGACCTTTGCATTTTATATTTATATATAACGAAATATCAGTTTTACTTTTGGTGACACCATGTTCCCTCCAGCTGCTCACTCTGTCGGCTGTAATATCTGATGATGTCATTCCTTGACCCTAACCCCAGGATTATAAAGGCTTATTATTATAATGTCTTGTCGTCCAGACGTCGGTGGGTGACGGAGGTTCTGGCTCGATCAGTCCCGGCCTGAGACTCTACTCTCAGAGCTACCCGTCTATCTACAGCGGGGCGGCGGTCGGCGTCCTCCCCTCGGCCCCGCAGGGGAACGGAGGGAAAGAGAGAGACAGAGCTGCCCTGGGGGAGGTGGAGAGGGCGAGGGAGAGGGCTGGCATCGTGGACCTGGAGGAGGAAGAGGAGGATGACGCAGAGGAGGACGATATGGACGGGCGCAGGCGCAATCTCAACGAGTCGACCGGTCCGTCTGTCTAAGCTTGTTTACCTACCTATTCTTTCTACCGGTCTTCATTCTCCCTCTCTCGTCCTTTTAAGTTCACATCATGCATATTTATGGATGATAAGTAATTAAAGGGCAGATGTCTCTCTCTCTCTCTCTCTCTCTCTCTCTCTCTCTCTCTCTCTCAGCTTATCTCTCCCTAAATCACTTTCTCTCTCTCTCTCTCTCTCTCTCTCTCTCTCTCTCTCTCTCTTTCCTTACTTTTATTTCCTCCACCACACATTACATATTTATTTCAAATATTCATATTTAATGCACCCCCCCCTCCCCCCCCTTTCCTCAGGTGTCTTCTCCATGGACGAGGATTCTCTGTCACACGACTGTGAGCCATTTTTTGAGTCGGATGGCGAGGAGGAGAGCACTGACGGTGAGTAGACATTACACCCACACACACACACACACTTTATCTCTCTTATCCAGCAGCAGAGCTCAGAGCTGTGTCTAACTGTAGTAGTAAGGTTTGACCACTAGAGGTCAGACTTGGACATCTGTCCTGATTACAATGTGGTGATGTTTGATTGGTGTGTGTTGTGTATTGAGGTTCCCTGAGTGAGGAAGCTCCTCCTCCTCCTCGAGGCCTGGCCATGGGTCACTCGGCCCTGTCTCGCCTGTCTCACCCCACGGCGCTGGCGCGCTCGCTGCCCGTATCGGTGCCCGTCTGGGGCTACAGGAACAACCGGTCAGCGCAGGGCGACTCTCACAGCGGAGAGCGGGTGAGCTCGGAGTTTAATTACATAGGATTCTGTTAAAAAAATTTTTTTTTTATAATAATTGTGCAACGGGTTAAAAAGACATAAGGAAGGAAGGAGGAAGTTATTTTGTGTCATGTTGTCTCATTTTGTACTTATGACATTAAAATATTGAATGATGTATAATTATAATAATAATAGGAAGAAGAAGAATGTCTATTTAAATATTAAATATTAAATATTATGGGAGTTAAATAAATGCATTAATATCTTAATTTATGAACTTGTGATGTCACTTTATATTCTTTTATGCTATTTAATTAATAGTTCATCTCTGATCTAGTGCACTACCATGAGGGTGTGTGTGTGTTTGGGTTGCTGTGGATCCAGGACATATCCTCAAAGTCATGATTTAAATATTAAAAGATTAAACTCTACAGTATTTTCCAGAATAAAAGTGCAGTAATCCGCACAGTCGATCAAGTCGAGGTTTACGTTATTTTACTTTAGCAATGTTTTTCTGTGAACTGAGATGATTGAGACTCATTATGATGTAAATGTGATTTCCACATTTTCTAGGCTTACAGTTTCTCTCTGTTACATTAAACTGCAGTCCGTGGATGTTTTGAATGAGAAATGCGATGAAACTTGACCATCAGGACCTTCTGATGGGCGTGGCCTAATGGTCTAATGAGCTGGCTTGATTGACGGCCAGATGTAATTCAGATTAGCTTTTCAAATAATTGAAACCTTGGTTTTATTATATCGTGTGTGTGTGTGTGTGTGTGTGTGTGTGTGTGTGTGTGTGTGTGTGTGTGTGTGTGTTGCAGGTGGGCTGTGCAGATCTCGATCACATCGCTGCCAGCATGAAGGCTCTTTTAGCTCCTGCAGCCACCGACGGAACGGAGATGTTCGGAGCGCTGCCTCGACCTCGGCTCAACACGGGCGACTTCTCGCTCAAGCACTGATGATGGATGTGTGTGTGTGTGTGTGTGCGTGCATGAGTGCGTGCGCGTGTGTATGGTTGGGAAACGGATTATGAAAGACTAGACATATGTGAAAATGAACTGAGATGTAAATACGAGGCGAACCTGTTATTTTTTAGACAGATTTCCACATTTAACGCGACAGGAATATTTGGTCATTTTTCTTTTTTTTTTTTTAATGAGGCAGAAGTGGAAAGACCAAGTTTGAGTTCTGAGATCGTACAGATCCGTATCGAGCTGCTCTGGGATCAGTGTTTTGCCTCTGTGGCGTAATTGAATGTAGCAGTTGTGCTGATCGTGGATCAGTGATGGAAGTTTAGAAAAAAAAATTATGAAAAGAAAAACTAAAGTTCACAAGGACGTTTTTGGCGTCAGAATTCACTTTCGATAACGTTTAAGCTTTAACGTAAAGCTCGCTGACATGATACGACGATTATGATAATACGATATCGATATTGCGATACATTACCATTAAACGATGACTTTTATAAGCATTTAGTATTGTTATGCATCAGCTGTTTTCATAGTTCTCAAGAGTTTTTTTTTATTTATATATTTTTTTCCTTTTTAAAAAGTTATTTTTTTAATAACTATTTTTATAACACTGCGCTCTTTTTTTTTTGTGTGTTCATCAAAAAAAAATCTTGATGTGACAGTGTGATATTTTCGAACATATCGTGCCAACTCTCAACTCTCAAAAAAAAATGTACATTTTGAAAACCCATCAGTTAATTTCATTATAGACTGACTGGGGGCGGAGCTTAAACTCTAGTCTTTGCCCACAACCAAGCAGTAATGCATATCAATACTCCCCCCGCCCCCCCCTTTTTTTTCTTCCCACCATAAAACGTCCTTGTAAACTCGGATGTAGGGAACGTGGATCAGGACTAGATGAAAATGTGAGTGCGAACGCAGGTGAGATTTAATTCGTATGTTTTGCGTAACGTAGCAGTTGTTGGGAAGCGACGCGACGTGACGGTTTGTCGAATAGCGGAAATCTTAAGGACAAGCGTCCGTCGTCGATTTTAAACAAACACGAGATGACTGCGCGCGCTTCTGAAAAAAACAAACAAAAAATACAATCGATATTTTTCTGGGAAAATCCAAAAAAAAGAAAAAAAAACTGCTGAACAGTCAGTGAAAAGCGAATCTGCTCCTGTTCTGATTGATACAGAAACAGCTAACTGACGTGTTCCTTTTGCTAGCTTTAGCTAAAAAAGAAAGAAAAAAAATAAATAAACTGTCATTAGCATAATGCTAGCTGGATGTTTGCTTGCTTTGTTGTCAGCAGTTAGATCTCAAACGTCGGCCTCGTTCTCCGCGCATTAGTTTTAGTCACACGACCTTTCTCGCTATTGTACGTGAGCAACACTAAGAGACCGCACGTGTCATGCTCGTGGACGTAACCGATGCCATATGAAGCTAACTTCCACGCCGATATATCTGGGGATACGGAGCAGATAGAGCTCGCTGACGTTAAACACTACGTTCTTTAGAAATCGACACTATGCTCTGTTCTGTTTTTTGTTTTTCCTTCCTTCTTTTTTTTTTTGTTGATGTGAATTGTTTATTCTAAGATGATAACAGCGTAGTGCAACATCTGTGTTATGGCTGATGATGATGACACATTTCACATCATGTGTTCAGTGTTTAAACAGTTTTGAATAAAACTCTTCGTTTATTGTTGGAGAAAAATCACCATTTCTGGACTCTTCCGTGATCAATTCTGATCGGTGGAGCCATTTTCTACTTTGTTTCCATAGTATCGTATCATTCACAGGCTCTTTTTATTTTTTTATTTTATTTATTTTTCTTTCTATGATTATGAGGAGTCTCCATTCTTGGCAAATTTCTGTTACAAAGTACACAGTACTTGAGTAAAAGTAGAGATTCCCGAGGGCAAATATTACTCAAGTAAAAGCAGAAGTCACCATTTTACATTTGTTCTTGAGTAAAAGTATAAAAAGTACTCGCCTTCAATGATCCACAGTAAAGGGCTTGTATTGGTTCACAGTAGCATTTTTGATAGTAAAAGTCACTCTCGCACACACACACACACACACTGTGAACGTGCTGTTTTTGTCCCCGCTTGTGATTTCAAACACTAGAAGTTCCGCATAATAGTCAGCAGATGGCGGTATTCCCACTTTAAATTGTACACACCAATATGGCGACACTATTGAATGATATCCCAGACATTTTTCAAAAGGATTTATGTCAACTTTATGCGTCCACATATGGAAAACGCAATTTGCAATTCCTTTTTAAAAATGTCCGGGATATCATTCCATACGACGCAACGCCGTGCAGAAATGTGGTCAAGTAGAAAGGACAGATATTTTGCTGTACCTTTTGATCCAAGTAAAAAGTATCCTCTAGTTAAACTACTCCTATAATGTACAGACGCATGAAATATGGACTTAAGTACAATAACGCCGTCATGCTCGCGGTTACCTCCTGCCTCTAAAGCTGTAAGATTTAATGTTTGTGTATTAACTTTTGAGAGCGAGGGAGAAGAAGAAAAGAATGGACTAAAGAAGATGAACAATTTCTTGATATTTCTGCAGCGTTAAATGTAACGATGAACACCAGAAAAATTTTTAAAAATTATTGGAAGGTTGCTGTGGCGTGAGCAGAATAAAACACATTTTGTTGTAGGAAAATCGGCACAGACACTGGAGACTCCTTCCATTAATGGGAGCTTGCCTGAGGAACGGCGCTGTTTAGAGTGAGCGTGTTAATTATAATGAATAAAGCTGTGATCGTGGTGGAGCTGCTCTACTGTAACAGCTGCTGTTTAGGGAAAATTAATGAACACCATAGGCACCAATCAGAAAAGTTGGTAACACTTTATTTGAATCATAAAAGCAGGCAATTCTTTAGAACATGTGACACACACACACACACACACACAGGAGGAGGTAAGTTCCTAACTTTGTTATAAATCATTGTATTTTACTCAACATTGCTTACAGACACTTTGTTCCACAACAAAACCACACCTCGCCATCATGGTCAACTTTCTCTTTTGTGCTACTCTTTCTTGCGGATCAAGCATAAGGATTTATTTCCCATCCAGAAGGCGGGCAGGAGTTTTTCCTTGAAGGAGGTTTCGTAGCGGTGCAGCAGCTTGACCTCTTTCGGCTCTCCTTCCACCAGGTAAAAGGCCAAAATGCCCGCCGGTTGGTCCACGTAGACGCCGATGGTTCTGCCTTGGTCACAGTTGATCTCCACGCTCTCTTCGTCGTGCCAGGCTTGATAGTTGCGTCCGCCCCAGCCCACGGCCCATGAGGCATCGTTCTCTCCCAGGGCGCATGCTCCGTCTTCGGTTTTGCGCCCGCTGCTGGCGTACACCACCCCGATCACTGCCCAGCCTTCGTAGTCCACCTCCCAGTAACCACGGCAACCCAGAAGACCCTCCTTACATAATACCTGGATGGGGAAAAAAAACAAAAAAACAAACCTTATTCCGCTAAAAAAGAAAACGACAGACTAGAAAATAATTAGAAGATTTACCATTTCGCTCTCGGTTTTTAACATTGATGGATACGGTGGGTATACAATAGTTAAGTTAAGCTTTTATTTGGCACATATGCATTACTGCACAGTATTAAAAAAATGATTTGCATATCACAGCATAGCTGGGGTCTGAGCACAGGGTCAGCCGTGATACAGTGCTCCCAGAGCTAAAAGGGTTAACAATGGCGACCTAATGGAGCTGGGGCTCGAACCGCAGACCTTCTCATCAGTAACTCGGTGCCTTAACCCCAACTTTTAACATACAAGGGAAAGATAGAACAAAAATCACTGATTTTTGTAAAAGGATCAGCACCATCCTAAAAATGACTAGATTGAGTTTAGGAATCCCGTCAATGACGCAAAAGTCAGGAAGTGGATACAAAAAAATTTCAAAGGCTTTTTTCAATGCCTAGAGCCACAGCGAAGTCCTATTATTAAGAATCGGAAGGTATTTGTAGAATTTGTGGACGTCGAGCCAGGAGGAAGCTGGTCAGAGAGCCCACAGCAACTCTGAAGCAGTTGCAGGAATTTATGACAGAGGGGTCATTAATAGGTCCGACAGAAATCCAATACAGCATCACTCCTACAATAAAGCATGGAGGAGGTATTACGCGGTTATGGGGTTGTTTCTCTGCAGCAGGGACGGGAGCACATGTCAGGATCGAAGGACATTGGATGGGGAAAAATTCTGCTAAATACTTGAGGAAAATCTGCTGCCAGAAAGTTGTCAAGGAGGAAGGTTGACCTTCCAACATGACGACGACACGGCAAAACTGACCACGTAATGGCTAAAGTAGAAAGGGGTGAATGTTGTTGTAGGGCCTAGTCAGATCTCAGAATTGTGCATTTGAATCCACAAATACTCAACTCAAATTGAACTCAACTCGAGCAGTTCTGCAAAGAAGAGCGGGCGGATATCGCAAAGTCTAGATGTGCCGAGCTTTGTGTGCCTTTGGGAAGTTTATTAGCTTCATCCAGTTGAGTTCATAAGGTATTTTTAGAAGGGACGATCCTTTTCCAAATCAGAAATTCAGCTTTTTTCTTTCTGACATGTTGGTTTTACATCTTTCACTTGGATGTTAAAAGGTCCACTGAGTAAATTTAGCCGGATAAAACCGAAACAAAAATGTGATTCTTTTAAAAGAGAGATAAAAGAGATGTTTTCCCTCTATAGTTACAGCCCTTTTACATGTACAGCTAAAGGACTGTACAAGTCGGTGGTAAAGCTCTAACAGAGGAGTTTACACATTTCTATTACTTCCTGATGTTTTTTTTTTTATGCATTACCTTTACGACAGAGGGAGAAAAATCAAGGTTTGTAGCTACAATAATGTAAGTTTGAATGGGAACAAACTTTTTTCATGAATATCCCACAACTTTAAAGGTAACAAAAATGATTAAATGATGTTTTCTCGGCCCAACTGTAGATTTATTGTAATGCATTTTAGAATAATACTTTTAAAAAATCTATATAATAATAAATATGACATTAGGTAATTAGGTAACAAAAGCAGTTAATTATTATTTAAAGACACAAAGGCCAGCTGTTCCTGGAACAGTCAAGTCTGCAAAACCCATCAAGCACCATGATGAGACTGACTTTCATGAAGACCTTCCCAGGAAAGCAAGACCAAAACTTTCCTCTGCTGCAACAGGGATAACCACAGCCTTGAGAGGATTGTGAAACGAAGCTCATTCAAGAATTTGGGGGATGAAGATGGAATCAGTGCTTCAAGAGCCACCACACACACACACACACACACACACACATATGCAGGTCATGGGCTACAACGGGCGCATTCCTCGTGTCAAGCCACTCTTGAACCAGAGACAACATCAGAGGCGTCTTATCTGGCTTAAGGACAAAAAGGACTGGACTATTGCAAAGTGGGCCAAAGCACCCTTTTTCAGGTGAAAATAAATTTTGCATTTAATTTGGAAATCAAGGTCCCAGAGTCCAGAGGAAGAGAGGAGAGGCTCAAGTTGCTTGAGGTCCAGTGTAAAGTTTACCCAGAGCCTGGTGGTTTGGGGAGCCGCGTCATCTGCTGGTGTTGGTCCACTGTGTTTTATCAGGTCCAAGTACAGCACTGCTGACCAGCTTTATGGAGATGCTGTGGCACCTGGCCACACTGCCAAAATGCCTAATACCTGGTTTACAGTAAGTACCATGGTTCCTTGTGCTTGATGGACCAGCAAACTCACCTGACCGAAACCCCAATAGGGTATTGTGAAGAGAAAGATGCAAGACACCAGACCCAACAACACAGAAGAGCTGACGGCCGTCATCAGAGCGACCTGGGCTTCCGTAACACCTCAGCAGTGCCATAGACTGATCGCCTCCATGTCAAACGCCATTGCTGTGGTGATTCATGCAGAGGAGCCCCAACCAAGTACTGATTGCTGAATGTATTCATACTTTTCAGCAGGTCAACATTTCTGTGTTTAAAAATCCTTTTGCATTTTATTTTTTATTGGTCTTTAGTAATATTCTAATTTTGAATCCGTAATACGAGTTTCACGTTTTCAGTTGAATTACTGAAATTAATCGACTTGTCGATGATATTCGAATTTTATGAGATGCAGCTGTGTGCGCGCGTGTGGGAGTGTGTGCGCGCATATATAATACAAATGAATGAATGAATGAAAGAAAGAAAGGAAAAGGAAGAGAAGAAAAAGGAAACAGAAGAGTATACGGTGTAAAGGAAATGTGAACACAAACAGACCTGAGGAGTGCCCTCGTATCGTTCGGGTCGGTTAAATACAGGACAGCTCTGATCGGACGCGTGGGTCACTTTAGTCCCGCCCTCAGAGAGCCAGAGCAACTTCTGAGCCGTTTTTTCATCCAGAGAGATGGGGATCCAGTCTGAGAGAAACACACACACACACAAGAACAGTATACTAATGTACTGCCTAGAATCCTGTGCTGAGTTTAATGCTGCATGAGACGAGAGCTCGAGCCAACCCGGAGTTCAGTGAGTGAACAACATGGCTGCTCAGTGCCGCAGCACTCTTACCTTAACCTGAGTTAGACTGTGTATACACACACACACACACACACACTCAAGCTTTAGCTGAAGCAGTGTACAGACATGTTCAGCTGTTACACCTGTAACACTGACGTTACACCTTACTGTAAAATAACGTAAAGAAAATCTCCTTTACATTTCATCAGCTCCGCTCTGGTCGTGGGTTCAGGAATATTAGCTTCATACACCGGCTGAACCTCTGTGACACAAACAAACAAACAAACAAAATATACATGATTTAAACCTTCAACAGCCTTATTAACCACATCAAAAGCTTCATACGCTTTTGCTGATATTTCCTCCTCTATCCAGCTATCGATCTAAAATGACTAAAGTCTCTGTCCTTCTCCTTATTGTTGAAATGCTTACATTACATATGTGCCTGGTTATGTAAATTAGAGAGGCACGAACAGCTAAATTGAGGCATGTATATGCAAATGACACATGTAAATAGGGATTAGTGGGCAGGGCTTGCTTTTATACATTCTGAATCCAAGACGTTGTTCACACTCGACAGCAGTGCGTCTGTGTAGCATCCAATCCTGTAATCATGCCACTTTTTTGGCATGTTTGCAATAATATAAACAGACATTAAATACAGTGTGGACATATAACGGTTATTATTAATATTTTTAGCTTGTCTTCGAAACACTCATTACTTTAACTGTCTGCACTCTCTAATTTCCTACACTACTGAAAAGTGAAAGTAAATAAATTAATATTCAATCATCATTAAATAAATAATTTAACTCGTGTTTGAGTTGAAAATATAAGATGAAAAGAACCTTAAATCATAAGCCATTTCAGAATTATGGAATCTGTGGGATTAGATATTATATATCTGATCATTAGGAGTCTGAGAACAGTTTTTGGGCAGGTTGTTATGCTTTTAAACAAACTTCATCACAGACATGCGAGAGAAATCAGTGTCAGCTCTCAGACTGTTCCATGCTGCTGTGTGATTATAATAATAATAATAATAATAATAATAATAATAATAATAATAATTATTATTATTATTATTATTATTTCAGTTTGAAGTAGTTACCTGTATGGGCTCCAGTTTTTGCTCCCTTTTTTCCTGTAAACAGGCATTTAATTAATTAAAAGTCATGAGTATCAGCCACACGCACCCATTGTATACTGTTTCCTTTAAAATAAAGCGCTACTGTGTCTATTACTTTATCATGGACAGAAAGTTAGAACAAAGAGTAAGCTTGAAATTCTGCATGAAACCGGGTAAATCTGCCACAGACAGACTGAAAAAGGCGAGGCAGATCCGAAACATTGTGCACTGAGAATTTGTCCCCAGGGGCCAGACAGTCAATAGCAAATTCTACTGCCAGGTTTTAAGACAGTAGCAGCCATCAGGTGATGCTCAGGGTTTCAGTGTCACTTGTAAACTTTTAGCACAGAAGCAGTCAGACTCTTTATACAGGATGTATAAGATTTCCTGTAGCACTACTGATTATTTTATTATAACTGCACAAGACCAAGTGTTTCATTTCTCTTTTCTCTCTTAGTAGTAAAAAGAAATAATGTCTGTTTTTTACATTACATAAAACATTAACTTTGATTTATGTCTCGCCTTCTGACAAATCAGAATGCAGCACAATGTGTGTATATTATTTATCTGTCAGCACTTTATGTGGGTTACTGTAGGAGCTTCTCACATACACACGCATTATACAAACATATGCTTGCATTAATCATGTACACATGTGTCATGAATGTGAAGATCACACTTCTGTATTCTGTATATTGCACATGATGAAGACGAGGAACTCGATCTGTAATCAGGCATCTTTACACGTCCAGAGTAAGCTCTCAGAGTAATGCGAGCAGCTAATAACTGGCCACAAATAGTGGATGATGAAAAGAGCAGAAGGACGAGGTAAAGGTCAGCCGAGAACAGAGTCAGACCGTCCTCTCTTTCATTAACGATTCTACGAAACCTTCATCCAAAGGAATCTTGTGAAAATAAACGATTCATGTGGAAATGTTTGTGAAAGAAAAATCATGTGAAAAAAGTGAATTATATAGTAAAAGTGAATCATGTAGAAAAGAATCACAGTAAAAAATTAATCATGTGGAAAGGATTCATAGTAAAAAGCAAATTATGTGGAAAGGAATCGCAGTAAAAAGTGAACTGTGTGGAAAAGAGTCATAGTAAAAGTGAATCATGTGGGAAGGAATCACAAAAACAAATGAATCATGTGGAAAAGGATCATATTAAAAAGAGAATTATGTGGAAAAGAATCACATAAAAAGTCAATCATGTGGAAAAGAATCACAGAAAAAAAAATATTGTGAGAAAGAATCATAGTAGAGAATGAATCACATGGAAAAGAATCACAGTAAAAAGTGAATCGTGTGGAAAAAAATCACAGTAAAGAGAATCATGTAGAAAAGAATCACAGTAAAAAAGTAATCATGTGGAAAGGATTCATAGTAAAAAGCAAATTATGTGGAAAGGAATCGCAGTAAAAAGTGAACTGTGTGGAAAAGAGTCATAGTAAAAGTGAATCATGTGGGAAGGAATCACAGAAACAAATGAATCATGTGGAAAAGGATCATATTAAAAAGTGAATTCTGTGGAAAAGAATCACATAAAAAGTCAATCATGTGGAAAAGAATCACAGAAAAAAAAATATTGTGAGAAAGAATCATAGTAGAGAATGAATCACATGGAAAAGAATCACAGTAAAAAGTGAATCGTGTGGAAAAAAATCACAGTAAAGAGAATCATGTAGAAAAGAATCACAGTAAAAAATTAATCATGTGGAAAGGATTCATAGTAAAAAGCAAATTATGTGGAAAGGAATCGCAGTAAAAAGTGAATCATGTAGAAAAGAATCACAGTAGAAAGTGAATTGTGAGGAAAAATCACAGTAAAAAGTGAAGCATGTAAAAAAGAATCACAGTAAAAAATTAATCATGTGGAAAGGATTCATAGTAAAAAGCAAATTATGTGGAAAGGAATCGCAGTAAAAAGTGAATCATGTGGAAAAGAATCACAGTAGAAAGTGAATTGTGAGGAAAAATCACAGTAAAAAGTGAAGCATGTCGAAAAGAGCCATTAAACAGTGAATCATGTGGAAAAGAATTACATTTAAACGTAAATCATATGGAACAATAAAAAGTGACTCATGTGGAATACAATCACACTAAAAGTGAATCATGTGAAAAATAAGGACAGTAAAAAGTAAATCATGTGGGAAAAAATCACAGTAAAAATTAATCATGCAGAAAAGAGTCATAGTGAAAGTGAATCATGTGGGAAGGAATCACAGAAAAAAGTGAATCATGTGGAAAAGAATCACAGTAAAAATGAATCACGTGGAAAAGAGTCATATTAAAAAGTTAATCATGTGGAAAAGAATCACAGTAAAAAGTGAATTCTGTGGAAGAGAATCACATAAAAATGAATCATGTGGAAAATAATCACAGTAAAATGTGAATCACATGGAAAAGAATCACAGTAAAAAGTGAATCATGTGGAAAAATCATAATAAATAGAATCATGTAGAAAAGAATCACAGTAAAAACAATCATTGTGTAGAAAAGAATCACAGTAAAAAAAATTATCATGTGGAAAAGACTCATAGTAAAAAGCAAATCATGTGGAAAAAATCACAGTAAAATGTGAATCATGTGGAAAAGAATCACAGTAAAAAATAAATCTTGTGGAAAGGAGTCATATTAAACAGTGAATCATGTGAAATGTAATTACATTAAAAAGTAAATCATATGGAACAGTAAAAAGTGACTCTTGTGGAATACATGGTTCACTAAAAGTGAACCATGTGAAAAATAATTACAGTAAAAAGTGAATTATGTAGAAATACAAAGTGAATCATATGGGAAAAAAATCACAGAAAATGTGAATCATGTGGAAAAAAGTCATAGTGAAACATAAATCACATGGAAATGAATCACAGTAAAAAGTGAATCTTCTTTGAAAAATCACACTAAAAAGTAAATTATGTGGAAAGAATCACAGTTTAAAATTGAATCATGTGGAAAAGAATCACAGTGAAAAGAGAATCACATGGAAAAGAATCATAATAAATAGTCATTTTTACACATCCAGAGTACGGTATTGGAGTAATGCGAGCAGCTATTAACTGGACACAAATTGTGGATGATAAAAAGAGCAGAAGGACGAGGTAAAGGTCAGCCGAGAACAGAGACAGCTCGTCCTCTCTTTCATTAGTGCTTCTACGAAACCTTCATCCAAAGGAATTTTGTGAAAATAAATTATTCATATGGTAAATTGTGTGAAAGAAAAATAATAATCACATAAATCACATAGAAAAGAATCACAGTAGAAAGTGAATCATGTGGGGAAAAATCACAGTAAAAGTGAATCATGTGGAAAAGAATCACAATAAAAAGTCAATTATGTGGAAAGAATCACAGTTTAAAAGTGAATCATGTGGAAAATAATCACAGTTTAAAAGTGAATCATGTGGAAAAGAATCAATTAAAAAAAAATTTTTTTTTTTGCAATTTTGCCAATTTTAACATTATACAAAGATAATGTGAGTAAATACAAAATGCATTTTTAAAATGATGATTTCATCATTTCATTATCAGGAAAAAAAAGCTTTCCAAATCTGGCCATATATGAACTGTGAATTAAAACCATTCTGCAAAGAACAGTGAACCAAATTCCTCCACAGCAATGTGAAAGACTTTTTGCCAATTATCGCAAACACTCAATTGCAGTTGTTGCCACCAAGGGTGGCACAACCAATTATTAGGGTGCAAATACTTTTTCACATAGGGCCAGGTAGGTTTGGACAGTTTTTTCCCCTTAATGAATAAAATCATAATTTAAAAATCTGTATTTTGTATTTACTCGCATTATCTTTGTGTATTATAAAAAAAAAACAGTTTGATGAGCTAAATTAACAAATACAAAAGATAAAAATAAAAACTCAAGTGTTACTTGTTTTTAACTTGTATATTATAATATATACAACTTATAGTGGAGGGGAAAAATGCATATTAAAAATACTTCCTTTTTTATATTAGGTCCTTTTTTTTTAGGCTGAATTTGTTGCGTTATACAAATTGTAAGTACATTAATATTTGCATCATTCATTAATTATACATTTATTGTGTTTGAATTAAAAATATAAGCTAAAAACATCTTTAAACCATAAACCATTACAGAATTATGCAATCGGTGAGATTTGATATGATCTGATAATTAAAAGTCTCTGAACAGTTTTTGGGCAGGTTGTTATTTTAAACAAACTTTATCACAGACATGTGAGAATAATAATAAGTCAGCTGTCAGACTGTTCCATGCTGCTGTGTGCTTATTATTATTATTATTATTATTATTATTATTATTGCAGTTTGAAGTGCTTACCTGGATGGGCTTCAGTCTTTGCTCCCTTTTTTCCTGTAAACAGGCATTTAATTAATTAATTATCACATATATGCGAGAAGAATCTATGTAATCTCTCAGACTGTTCCATGCTGCTGTGTTTATTATTATTATTATTATTATTATTATTATTATTATTATTATTATTATTATTTGAAGTAGTTACCTGGATGGGACTCAGTTTTTACTCCCTTTTTTCCTGTAAACAGACATTTAATTAATTTATTTATTATTAGACAGGAGAGAAAAAACACATCTGAAAAAAGATTTTTTTACAAAAACATGGCTTTTACCCAGGAATAATCTGTAAAGTCTAAACTAGAGCTGGTGCAGCTCTATCAGCTGTCAGGTGATACTCAGGATTTCTGTGTCAGTTGTAAAGTCTTCGCACAAATCTTAACACAGAAACAGTCAGGACTCTTTATACAGGAAGTAAAATTTCCCTGTACAGGACTAGTATTATTTTTATAACTCGACAAGAGCAAGTTTTTTTTTTATTTCTCTTATCTTTCTCAGTAGTAAAAACAAGTAATGTCTGTTTTGCAGTGCTCATTGAAAAAGTCTATCTCGACTACTACAACATGGCGCTCTCACCAGTCTCGTTTTACTCTTTCACTTTCCTCAGCCTTCCCTCTGAAACTGGAGACTCCTTCCATAAATGACTCAAAATAACTTGGAGAAAACGTCACCACATCAACTTTTAGAGTAGTAACATGAGCCTTGATTTATGTCTCGCCTTCTGACAAATCAGAATGCAGCACAATGTGTGTATATTATTTATCTGTCAGCACTTTATGTGGGTTACTGTAGGAGCTTCACACATACACACGCATTATACAAACATATGCTTGCATTAATCATGTACACATGTGTCATGAATGTGAAGATCACACTTCTGTAGAAATCAGACACTAGATTGCACATGATGAAGACGAGGAACTCGATCTGTAATCAGGCATCTTTACACGTCCAGAGTAAGCTCTCAGAGTAATGCGAGCAGCTAATAACTGGCCACAAATAGTGGATGATGAAAAGAGCAGAAGGACGAGGTAAAGGTCAGCCGAGAACAGAGTCAGACCGTCCTCTCTTTCATTAACGATTCTACGAAACCTTCATCCAAAGGAATCTTGTGAAAATAAATGAATCTTAGAGAAATTTGCAAAGCGAATCAAATGAAAAAAATATAACAGTTGTGTGAAAGAAAAAAAAAATTATGTGAAAATAAATGTATTATGTGGAAAAGAATCACAGTAAAACATTCAAACAAGTGAATCATGTGGAAAATAACCACATTGGATAAGAATCGCAGTTGAAAACGGAATCATCATGAAAAGAATCACGATTAAAAAGAGAATCAGATAAAAAAGAATTTGCGGTTGAAAAGTGATTCATGTGGAAATGAGTCACATGAAAAAGAATCACGTTTAAAAAGAGAATCAAATAAAAAAGAATTTGCGGTTGAAACGTGATTCACGTGGAAATGAGTCACATGAAAAAGAATCACATTTAAAAAGTGAATCCTGTGGAAAATAATCATAGTGGATAGGAATCGCAGTTGAAAACGGAATCATCCTGAAAAGAATCACGTTTAAAAAGAGAATCAGATAAAAAAGAATTTGCGGATGAAAAGTGATTCATGTGGAAATGAGTCACTGTTAGAAACTGAATCACATGAAAAAGAATCAGATTTAAAAAGTGAATCATGTGGAATAGAGTCAGAGTGAGGACACATGAAACATTCTCTCTCACTGAAGCATCATTTTAAAGTGACTTTAGTGAAATCACGTCCTCATCAAACCGGGCATTGGCGGCTCAGTGGTACGTTTCTCGCCTGCCATGTGGAAGGCCTGGGTTTAATTTCCACCCAAAGCCCAGCCACTGGATGCAGTGCAGGTCCCAAGCCAGGATAAAAGGGGAGGATTGTGTGAAGGGCATCCGGTGTAAAATCTGTGCTAACAAGTTCTCTGTGGATCGGATGATCAGAGGTGTGACCCCCTGACAGGAGCAGCCAAAAGACAAACAACATACTCGTCCAAACGAGGAGGAGTAAGCATTCATAC
Source organism: Clarias magur (assembly GCA_013621035.1). Lineage (NCBI taxonomy): Eukaryota > Metazoa > Chordata > Actinopteri > Siluriformes > Clariidae > Clarias > Clarias magur. The sequence continues at coordinate 30,200 of QNUK01001458.1, read as the reverse complement.
ATCTGATACGTTCTCGTAATATGAGGATTAATTAATTAATTAATTAATCAAATCAATACATTGATACATTATTTGATTGGATAATTACGTAATCAAGTTTGTTTTAAAAAATAATAGTCAGATAATCAATTATTTATTTGATAAATCAATTAATTAATGTATTCGATTAACACTTGAGAACTTTTTACAGCTTTTGTTTTTACTTAATTTAACGCTTTAACTTGCACTAATTAACTAATTAATACACTAATTGCACTTTAGCATTTCAGATAAATAAAAACACAATTGCATCAATTCCATGATAAAATATTGTGATTAATAAATTATTCAATTATTCAATTATTAAGCAAGTAATTTGATGATTAATTGATTAATGATGAAATTAATATTTTAATCGACTAATTAATTACTTCCTGTATTTGCTTAATTTTATTTAATTTTTTTTTACTTATAAAGACTTAGATGTTAATTACTCTTTCTCGTCAGCCTCATGGCCAGTATTTGTTCTGCTTGTGTTGAAGAATCTCTCCTTTGAATGTGCGGCTCGATTTAGCCAGAGGTCATAAGGGCTTTCCTCTCATACCAAGCAAACCTGACCTGTTTGTTTTGGCATCAGCTCTGGAGTGATGTTCCTACTCCAGGATCGGGTTTTACTACAGGCTCAGATGGATGGAAGCGATAGTGCTGTGATCTGATGCTCGGCTGTGGAGATGATCTCAGATGAGGGGCCTCGTGTTGAGCCCCAGCTCTCTGATGGACCTCCATGTGAACACACAAGCGAACAGATGCCTGAACAAGGACAAAGGTTTCAGCAACCTTTGCAGCGAAGGTTTTTTCTTGTAGAATTCTGAAGAGCGATAAGGTGTTCCAGCGAAGTGAAGAATTCAGCTGGAAACCTTCCAAGGTGGCTGTAAATGGGTGTTAGGGATTTGAAACCGAAGATCCAGCAGAACTAGAGCGGGAGGGAGAGAGACGGCAGAAAACAGATGGACGAGGACGGCTGATGACAGGAACGTGCGTGCTTGGCAGATGCAGGACGAGAACATGAGAGCGGTGAAACAGTAGCCTCGTCCCTGCGAGCTGTGTTAAGGCAGCAATAAAATCAACACTAATTACACGTTAATGAGGACAGTTCCATCGCTCATGGCATTAATTAGCTATCTGTCAGTCTGTCGTTCCTTTATTATTATCTCATCAGGCCTGTGTGGAGATCTCCCCATACAGACTTCTCAGTGAAACTGAGAAACGTGAAAAGAGAGCAATACTTAGGTTTAAACGCAACCCTTAATAGTGCCCCCCCCCCCTCCAATAACCAGTGTCTAGACACCAGATAAACAGCAGTCATTTATGGAGTTATTTTCACGGCTGGTGAAAACGATGAAGCTGGTCAACAAGTCAATCACGTCGCACATTTCTGTGATAAAATCTTTGGTTTAATATTTGGCATAAAATAACCGACCTGATATCTTGTCTCGGGGACGATCAGGAAACGACAAGGATTATTAAAAAACTATTTTTATTTAAATTTTTTTAAAGTCTGAATGATATGAATATCAACATTTGAATGTGGCTGAGAAGAAGAAGAAGAAGAAGAGAGAGAGAGAGAGAGAGAGAGAGAATGAAAGATTGTGACGTACCTGATTTCTTCAGCTCGGACATGATGTTGCTAACAGACATGATGGTGTTTCTTGAAGTGAAGATCTGATCTGCTTCACACACACCAACAACACACTCTTATTTCCTTAAACCAAAAACAAGGTGGGAGGGGAGGTGTTAGGTGGTATGTGCGCATGTGTGTGTAGGGGGTGTACATTTAATCCTACTACATCCCCGAAAAAAAAATGGACCGCATGACGACAAACAAAAAACACAGAGGTTGGAGACGCGCGTATTTATAACGTGCATATAAAATCATGAGGCGATCACGCGGAGGTGTTTTGCTAAAGCAAAAGTTTTCACCCCCCTCCCCACCCCCCCTGCTGAGTTTTATTAAAAGTTATACCCAGAAGCTGCGATTCTGCATCATGAATCTTCGCAGAATAAATCATAGAGCTGAAGACTTTTAACAGCTGTCACATTGTAAAAAAAAGTTCTGGTGCATATGTATTCCCCCTCAGACCTCAGAGCTGACCTGTGCCATAGTTGCCAGTTCCGCTTATAATACACGGGTTTCTTTTCCTCTGAATGTATACGGGTTGGATTTTTTAAAACTTGATTTTTTTTTAAATAAATATGGTCGCTTGACAGAAAAATCTAAGAAATAACTTTGTTTTTTTTTCATTTATGGTCTTGTTTTGGCCCAAAATTCATTGATTGATCCCCACATGTACCTCAACATAGACCACAGAGTTCCTGCTCCCGATTATGGCTCTGTAGCCCCGCCCGCCTCAAACCACCCCAAACACACACACACACACACACACAGAAGGAAAATCATGTCATCTAAGTTCAGGGCTCCTCATATTACTTAAGAAAGCCACCAAACATCTGCTCCAAGTATGGAAAAATATAACAAAGCTATGTCTTACAATGTCATGGGGACTAATACATTTTTGCAGGTGACAAAAACAAGAATAACATTCTCACATACTAATATTAGCTTACATGGTTCGGTTATATTAGTTCTGCTCTAGTTTGCAGAGTACACCCTGGACAGGGTGCCAGTACATCACAGGGCACTCACACAGATGAACCTTGAAAAATTAGAATATCGTGCAAAAGTTCATTTATTTCAGTAATGCAACTTAGAAGGTGAAACTAATATATGAGAGACTCATCACATGCAAAGCAAGATAGTTCAAGCCGTGATTTGTCAAAATTGAGATGATTATGGCGTACAGCTCATGAAAACCCCAAATCCACAATCTCAGAGAATTATAATATTACATGCAATCAATAAAACAAGGATTGTACATTGTACTACAAGTATGCATATGTACTCGGTACTTGGTTTGGGCCCCTTTTGCAGCGATTACTGCCTCATTGCGGCGCGGCATGGAAGCTCTCAGCCTGTGGCACTGCTGAGGTGTTCTGGAAGACCAGGATGCTTCAATAGTGGCCTTCAGCTCTTCTGCATTGTTCGGTCTCATGTCTCTCATCTTTCTCTCGGCAATGCTCCACAGATTCTCTGTGGGGTTCAGGTCAGATGAATTTGCTGGCCAATCAAGCACAGTAATCTCACGGTCATTGAACCAGGTTTTTGTGCTTTTGGCAGTGCGGGCTGTGCCAGGTCCTGCTGGAAAATGAAGTCAGCATCCCCATAAAGCTCGTCTGCAGGAGGAAGCATGAAGTGATCCGAAATCTCCTGGTAGACGGCTGCTGAACTTAATGAAGCACAGTGGACCAACACCATGAGATGACATGGCTCCCCAAATCAACACAGACTGTGGAAACTTCACACTGGACTTCAGGCATCTTGCAGTGTGTGTGCGCCTCTCCATTCTTCCTCCAGACTCTGAGTCCTTGGTTTCCAAATGAGTTGCAGTAGTTGCTCTCATCAGAAAAGAGGACTTTGTTTCACTGAGCAACAGACCAGTTCTGCTGGCTTGACAAGAGGAATACGATATTTGAAGCCCATGTCCAGGATCTGTCTGTGTGTGGAGGCTCTTGATGCACTGACTCCAGCCTCAGTCCTCTCCTTGTGAAAGTCCCCAACACTTTTGAATGGCCTTTTCCTGACATCCCTGCTGCTTGTGCGGAAGTGTTTTAGTGTCTAGTGTGTGGAAGTGTTTTCTTCCACACTTTTCCCTTCCACATAACTTTCTATTAATGTGCCTTGATACAGCCCTTTGGGAACATCCAGCTTCTTTTGCAATTATCTTTTGAGGCTTTACCTCCTTTATGGAGGACGTCAATGATGGTTTTCTGCACAACTGTCAGGCCAGCAGTCTTTCCCATGATTGTGCTTCCTACTGAACCAGACTGAGAGACCAGTTAAAGGCTCAGGAACCCTTTGCAAGCTGCTTGCAAAGTTGCTAAACCAAAGCTGATTAGAGTGGGACACTTTGAGCCTAGAATATTGAACCTTTTCACAATATAAAAATTTTCTGAGATTGTGGATTTGGGGTTTTCATGAGCTGTAAGCCATAATCATCTCAATTATGACAAATCACGGCTTGAACTATTTTGCTTTGCATGCAATCAGTTTATCTCATATATTAGTTTCACCTTTTAAGATGCATTGCTGAAATAAATGAACGTTTGCACGGTATTTACCTGTTACCTAAGTTTTACCTGTACATACACTCACTCAGGGCAATTTGGGAACGCCAGTTAGTCTAATCTGTAGGACTTTGGACGGAAACCGGAGCTCCGAGAGAAAACCCACCAAGCACGCGGAGAACATGCAAACTCCATACACACCGAAGGGAATTGAACCTGGAGGTGCAAGGCGGCAGTGCTGACCACCACACCACCGTGCCCCCTCTGGAGATTTCAAAACTATAAAATAACACATATGGTATTAGGTAATTAAACAACAACAACAGCAACAGACAGTTGTTATTTTAAGACATGTCACAAGAACTGTTCCAGAACAGCCGACCTTCAAGTGCTTTTGCAAAACCCATTAAGCTCCAGGATGAAGCTATCTTTTATGAAGACCTTCCCAGGAAAGCGAGACCAGAACGTTAGCTCTGCTGCAGAGGAGAAGTTCATTTAGAGTCACCAGCCTCAGAAATCACCAATTAACAACCAGCACCTCAGATTAGAGCCGTTATGAAGCTTCACAGAGCAGAAACATCTCAATATCAACTGTTCAGAGGAGATGATTGTGCATTTTGAATAAACGCCTTCAGTATTGTTTAACAGTGTAATGGAATTAGTTGTTTACTATGTTGGTTACATGTTAATGTTAACTTTGTAGCCGTAACATACTATAGTATATTGGGCCTGTTTTGGGCTTGTTGATGAAGCTCATGGTTGCTCCAAGAGTCAGCAACTATGACATGTGTATGTGACCTCATTATATTATTAATACACCTGAGCAAACGAACTGACTGAATCACTGACTGAAGACCAACGTCAAGTCCGTCACCATTTTGTCTTCATTAAGGAAAATTGATGACAGCACCACCAGGCTTCACAGTGTGTGGTGTTCTCAGGATGGTGAGCAGTCTTTGTTTTTTCAAAGTCACACTTTGGACTGAGAAAGACAAGAAACTTCATCACACCAGAAAATGTTTATGAGGAGCTGCGGTAACTCAGGTGGTTGAGACTCCTCTGGGTTGCTAGACGTTACTTAGTGAGTAACAATTATGTCATCATGTCCCAGGCTGGTCCTCCTCCTGTAACCGAGAGCCATTTCAACTGCTCTCCTTCTTCTCCTTCATCTCCCTTCCCATGCTCATGAGCAGCACAGGCAGCATTCCAGGGTCCAGCTCTACTGCAGAATAAACTCCTAATGAAATGTACACAAATTTCCTCTTACACTTGAAGAAGGACAAGCATCTGAGATACCAGAGCGATGATGCAGATGTAGCTTATAGGTAACTGAAACCTATAGCTAAGAGGACAGCATGGTGCACAATGTGTTGTCTTTAGGCCACACCTTCTACCTGACACTGATGCTTTTGCACCAAAGTGACACCAAAAACTCTAGACAGATTTCTGTACAGATTCCTGGGTTCTTCCCTTTAGAGCAATCATTTGGTACCCCTTTTCCACCAAGGCAGTTGCAAAGCTCCTAAAAGTTTATGACCAACATCTTTAAAATGGACTCAAAATGCAATCGGAAGCAATGATTAAGCCAGGAGAAGTTTGCCATTGTTTTCGTTGTGTCTGCTGCTAGCATTTTTTTATTTTTTTGCCACTAGCATTTTTTGCCGCTAGCGTTGCTGCAAAAGAAGAGACGTACAGAGACATATACAGTGACACAATGACGTGACTCTCCAGCCCATGGAAGAACAAAGCCAGTTCTTGGGAGGTTTGATATTCAACCAGCTCTGAAACGGCACTAGCATAAGACATGAACTCTAGCACCTGCGTCACTTTGGTGAATAAGGTGTATAGGTTTCCCTGTCACTAATAAACCCTTTAAGAAACCTTAAGATGCCTTAATGATTCTTTGATTGTCCTTGCATAGGGGAAACCCTTGCTGAGGGTTGGGGGTTTGAGTCTTATTACTGCACTGTGATTGACACTGTTGAGCCATTGAGCAAGGTCCTTAACCCTACGTCCATATAGCCTCCCTGGTAAGGCAGAGTCCAGACCTTAGCCACATTGAGAATCTTTGGGATGTGCTGGCGAAGACTTTACACAGAGGTCCAACTCTTCCATCATCAATAGAAGACCTTGGAGAGAAAGCTTTGCAACTAATGGACGGGACAAAATTGTTGTGACATTCCATAAGCTTATCGAAATGATGCCATCAAAGCAAAAGGCAGCGGTCCAATAAAATATTGAAGTGAGTGCTACCCGGCGATTTGAGATGCAGGGCATCCTCAGTGCCAGTGCCAAGCATAGAGATATGGGTGCGTTGTGGAAGGAAGGAAGAGCATCTGGTATAAAACCTGTGCCAATAACTTGTGGATTGAAAGGTCTGATATGCCAAGCCAGAGTAAGAGTCAAAACCCAAGAAGAAAAGAAATGAAACATCAGAGACTATGTCTGTGTTTGTGAATATCCTGTATGTCTGCGAATTAATCTAAAATCCAAAAAAGCGATATGATCCCTGATTTGAAATGATTATTTAAAAGACAAATTTTAAAAAGGTGGTTTCGTGGTTAGCTCTGTGGCTTTGCGCCTGCTGGATCGAGGGTTCAGTTCCCACCTCGGGGTGTGCGTGGAGTTTGCATGTTCTCCCCATGCTTGGTGGGTTTCCTCCCACAGTCCAAAGACAGGTTAGGCTAATTGGCATTCCCAAATTATCTGTGGGACGTGAATGAGTGTATGAGTGTGTGATGTGTGCCGTGTGACAGATTGCCACCCGTTTCGGAGTGTACCCTGACTTGTGCCCTAAATCTCCTGACTCCCTGTGACCCCGTACACATAATATAATACGTGATGAAGTGGTATAGAAGAGGAATGAGGGATGCATGAACTTCTCAACTGTCACAGAAGAGACACGAATCAAACGGTGACACACTCAATAAGGAGTTTAAAAGAATGATAATAAAAATGTTAATGCGGTGTGTGTGATAATCGCTGTCTCTGTGCCAGCATGTGCGCTACTATGTGTTCCTGTTTCAAGCCTACAATAGGTGTTGAAAAGCCAGTGATATAAATAACACCATGAAAATGACATACTTTAACGCCACATTAATAGTCTCGCGTATGACTATGTAACTCTGAGCTGCTTGTTATAAAGAAGTGCCACTGGATTCCATGAAGCAGCATTAGCCCGGTGGGTGTCATGGAGGACACGAAGGTTTAGCGGAGTTGATGTCGTGCCAGACGCCATGCTGTTTTTTCTGGGAAGGGCTCTTTGGCGTCTCAGGAGTCCCGAGTCTGAGTTACACATTCTGTCACTGTCAAGCTAACAAACAGTGCATAACCAGCCTATATTTAGTTTCAGAATGCTCTTTAATGTGAGTCACTTGTGAGAAGTTGTAAAGTATAGATAGACAAAATGCTTATGTGAAAATGTAAAGCAGGTGAAGGTGACAAACAAAAGGTTCAGTGAGTTTATACGAGAGGCGAGTTGATCAGAGTCGATCACTGAGTCGTTCACCGTGCCAGAGTCGTTCAGAGTTTTTATTAAAGAGTCACTCAGACTCAGTGATGATGAACCAGTGATGAACTGGTAAGCTCAGCAGGCACTGGTTCATCATCACTGACCACGGCGATCCATTCCGCTCCCGGGTCAGCATCCTGGGGACGGACTCGGCAGCAACACGGCACATGTTCAAATCACACGTGGGGATTTCCTGGACTGTTTCGTACGAAACACCGACAGCTGCAGAAGTGTTTTGATTTGCTCTCAGATGATTATCATGAGCAAGTAGTCAAGCGGCATCAACATTTTCGGGGGTTGAGCTTGTCGAAAGTCTTTCTGATATTCCTCTAGTCATCTTCCAGGGATGTTCTTCCACTCGTGAAGCGCACGTGCCACTTAAAACACCTCAAATGACTTGTTGCAGCATCGCTGGAAACTTGCAGAATCATGTCAAACGTCTCTTGCCCAGTTTCACGCAGGATTTAATGTTCACTCTTCGTTGTATTGCTGTCCACGATGAAAGCAGCCGTGTAAACACACGTGGTCAAAATAGTCACACAGCTCTTTTGGCACGCTGACTCAGGATGGTCGGTGCTCCCTGTGACTGTGCGTGCAGCCTTGTGCTGCCATCTGCTGGCGTGTCACAAAACTAGTCTCCAAACTTTTTGACACCACCTCTTAATCATAAAATATGACCAGGTCACGTGACCAGGTTAATTCATGTACCAACGCACAAACCCCTCCATATCAGGAGTATTACTTCAACAAATGTCATTAAAATGTCACTGAAACAACATATTTATCACTGAAAGAACATTTATTTACATTTAGGAAAATAGCAAATGTTCATTTCTTACATTAAACATGACATAAATACAAATGATAAACAGCTAACGATACTACAGACTGAGACCCCAGACACTGCTGATAAACATCCTGTTCATTTTGTTGAATAGCGGAAAGCAAAAAAACGCAGGAGAGTGGCATGCAAATGGGGCGATGTAACGGGTCCAAGAACTTAAAAGCAAAACAAAACTGAAAGCAGCCAAACTGTGAAATTGATCTTTGATCGCCAGGACAGCCGCATGAAGGCTGGACAAGCTCCCATAGCACTCGAACTCCCACACAGAGCCAGCCTTCAGGATCCTGCCGAAGAGGGAAAAAAGGCCACTGCACATCCACATTAAGGACCAGTTCCTAAGGTAGCAGTGAAAGCTACCCATCTGCCAAGCGACGAAAGGTACTTCTGCCTGAGGCCGTGCCCAGTGGAAAGAAGAGTGCTCATGGAGACCCAGGAGCCGCTTCATGTCCTCTTTCACTGCATCCATAAATCTCCTCTTTGGTTTTCCTCTAGACCTCCTACTTGGCAATTTCAACCTCATCATCCTTCCACCAATATACAAACAATCTCTCCTCTGAACACGTCCAAACCACCTCAATCTGTCCTCGCTGACTTCATCTCCAAAACATCTCACATGGGTTGTCCCTCTGAAGGACTCACTTTTGATCCCATCCATGCTTCTGACCCCCTATAGAGAACCTCTTCATCACACAACACACCTAATACTTTTCTCCACCTGTTCCAACCTGCCTGTACTCGCCTCTTCTCAAGATGTAGGTGACCTGAGTGCTCTTATATGTCAGCCTATGTTTTCTGGAAGAAAGTCTGCCAGTTCCATCCTCTTTGAAAAGTCCACCACCAGCTGTCCTCCTGCGTTCCTGTCCTGAAGACCAAACCTGCCCAACACATCCTCATCGCTGCTGATTTCTTCCCTAAGATGTCCATTAAAATCTGCACCAATCACCACTCTCTCAATCCATGGGGCATAAACACTAACAACATTGCACATCACACCTTCATTTTCCAGCTTCAGACTCATCACCCTACCTGATACTTGTTTCACCTGCAGAACATTCCTAACAAACTCCTCTTTCAGGATAACTCCTTCTCCATTGCTTTTTTTCTTTTTTTCATTTTTACTCCATGGTGAAACAACTTGAATCCTGCTCCTAAGCTGCTACATTTCCACCTGTTCTCCTGGACCCAGGTCATCCATCTTCCTTCTCTGCATCATGTCAACCAACTCTGTTGCCTTCCCTGTCTTAGTTCCAATATAAGTCCCTACTGTCACTCCTAAACTCTTGCCTTTCCTCTCCTGTGTCTGCTTACGAACACGCCTTTCTCCTCTCCTTGTTCGACCAACAGAAGGATTTCCACCGGCGTTGTTAACCCGGGTCATGACCGGTCCGATATGGAAGTCCTGTTAATGATACGCATGATTGATTTGCCAAAAGTTTCATGTCGGATGCCCTGCCTGCTAAGACCCTTTGCGTTTATCCAGACTTATCCAGACTGGCACAAGAAGACACTGAATTGTGCCCCCCTGTGGTTAAAAAGGGGAAAGAAAACCCAAACTAATGGCAGAAAATAAATGATAGTTTAAATAATAATAATAATAATAATAATAATAATAATAATAATAATAATAATAATAATAAAAAAACAATAATAGATAAGATTTATGATTTTCTATTAGATTTAAAGAGTTTAAAAGGTTTTGTGTTTCACAGAGGAAAGGTGATAGTTTGATAGGTGAAAGGAGATGATTTACAAAATGGACATTCATGAATGTAGAACTTTGCCATTAAAATTGAAAAAAAAAATACTATCATGAAAAAAAGATAATTATGTCATTTAATGTAAAATTGTACGATTCATGAATATAATAAAAAAAATAATTTTCAAGTTGCTGCCAAAAAGCCTGTACAGATCAACAAGTAAAAAAAAAATTGATTCAATACAATCCAATTTAATTGATCCGTATAGCACTTTTAACTATTGTCATTGTCTCAAACCAACTTTACCCAATCAAAGGAAATGATCTGTATGAAATGTGAAAAATGTGTATGAATCAAAATGATTAGACAGTCCCTGATGAGCAAGACGAGGGCGACGGTGGCAAGGAAAAAGATCAGGAATACATTCTTTCTGTTGGTTGCAAATGTACAGTCGTGGCCAAAAGTTTTGAGAATTACATAAATATTGGAAATTGGAAAAGTTGCTGCTTAAGTTTTTATAATAGCAACTTGCATAAACTCCAGAATGTTATGAAGAGTGATCAGATGAACTGCATAGTCCTTCTTTGCCATGAAAATGAACTTAATCCCGAAAAAACACTTTCCACTGCATTTCATTGCTGTCATTAAAGGAGCTGCTGAGATCATTTCAGTAATCGTCTTGTTAACTCCGGTGAGAATGTTGAGGAGCACAAGGCTGGAGATCATTATGTCAGGCTGATTGGGTTAGAATGGCAGACTCGACATGTTAAAAGGAGGGTGATGCCTGAAATCATTGTTCTTTCATTGTTAACCAGGTGACCTGCAAAGAAACGCGTGCAGCCAGGAATGGCAGCAGGCAGGTGTGAGCACATCTGCACGCACAGTGAGGCCAAGACTTTTGGAAGATGGCCTGGTGTCAAGAAGGGCAGCAGAGAAGCCACTTCTCTCCAAAAAAACATCAGGGACAGATTGATCTTCTGCAGAAAGTATGGCGACTGGACTGCTGAGGACTGGGGCAAAGTCATATTCTCGCATGAAGCCTCTTTCCGATTGTTTGGGGCATCTGGGAAAAGTCTTGTCTGGAGAAGAAAAGGTGACGCTACCATCAGTCCTGTGTCATGCCAACAGTAAAGCATCCTGAGACCACTCATGTGTGGCGTTGCTTCTCATCCAAGGGAGTGGGCTCACTCACAATTCTGCCCAAAAACACAGCCATGAATAAAGAATGGTACCAAAACACCCTCCAACAGCAACTTCTTCCAACAATCCAACAACAGTTTGGTGAAGAACAATGCATTTTCCAGCACGATGGGGCACCGAGCCATAAGGCAAAAGTGAGAACTAAGTGGCTCGGGGACCAAAACGTTGAAATTTTGGGTCCATGGCCTGGAAACTCCCCAGATCTTTCAGTAAGATAGTGTAGCGAGATGCTTGGTTATTCAGTTTCTAAAATCTATCCAAAAACTCTCCTCTCCTCTCATATCACTTGTATGGCATGTCACGGTGTGACTGCATCAGTTTGTTTGTGCCTGCAAAATTTTGTCATTGGCCTCCTGGGGCATGGGTGGAAAAAACAGTGGAGGAAACAAATTCCTTAATAAGACATGGATGAAAAAGACATAAAGAAAAACAAAATATTGGAGGAATTCCAATTTCTTCTTATATTATATCTCACAAACTATTTGCGGTATCTCACAAAATGTTCACGATATCTTGTTGGTAAGCTCTCTTCTTTCCCTTGAAATTATTTTCTTCCCTCCAATGTTTAGTTTTTTCACCCATGTCTTGTTCGGAATTTTTTTTTTTTTCACGCAATTTTTATTTATTCATTTTTCCTTAGGTGAACCTTTTCCCCCACCCATGTCTCTTTATGGGATCAATAATTATTATCTCTTTATCAATGTAATTCTTTTCTTAGAGGTTTGTACAGTATTTTATTTTATCATAATATATATTTATTTTTTTTATTATAAGGAACACCATACCATCATGTGTTGGATGAATAATACAGTAGAATCAGTTGCGGGGAAGAAAAACAAAACTTGACCACATACCAATATTCAACTGCAGAGGGCGCTTGCGTGTGAGGTCATGCTCGAGCACATGGTTGAGTGTTTGAAAAAGAAACCATTGGCTTTTATTAAGAAACAACCTGCATTTTGCACACACACACACAGACGCACACACACACACACAGACGCACACACACACACACACACAGACGCACACACGCACACACACACACTTGTCATTCTGTATATTGATTAATACTGCAGATGCACATCAAGTGCTGTTACTTTATACTATTCATATAGGCAAATTAAGAAGCTACAAGGTTATAGAGATGCCCAAAGTGTCTAAAAATAGATCCCTTGCAAGTAACCAAGAAGTGCTGAGTACGAAAAGAACAAAATCGGAACAGAAATGTGTACTATAAGTACAAGGTGAATAGTGTGGGAGTTACACTTTAGCGCCAAAACTTAAGCTGCAATTTAAATGTAATAGTTTAAAAAAAGACTCAGCAGTCGGTTGATCTGGATAAAGTAAACTGGAGTTTATTGCAGCAGATTTAAAGAGCAGGCTGAAACGCAGTTCAATACACACTCCTTATATCTTGTTAACCAAAGAATGATGTCATGATTTGATTGAATCCAATACAAATCCCCCTCACCACGTATCCCTCAAATCTTTATCAGCAGTTAGTTCATCAGCAGGTCAAAGCCCCTTGATCTCCTGGTCCTTTCAGCCAATATGTTTAGAAGTTGATATGAATGTATTTTATACATGAGTAATGTGACTATATTTGGTATATATGCGTTGATAGGTTTCCCTTCAAGCTATGTATAAACCAACTATAGTGTGTTGCATTTATATAATCAATCAGTGAACCGCTGCAGAGAAAACTAAATGCAATTTTGTATGCAATAAAAACATCTTGAACTTAAGCTGAACGTATGAAATTATCCACCTGCAGCAAACCAAAAATGTCGTCTGGCACACGTGTGGCGTGTACTGGAGTGCGCAGTCAGCTGGCAACCTGGATAAAACCCAGGATCGAAAAGCTCAAGAAGGCACGTGTCGTACATCAGCGGTTGTGGCGCATATTACGAGCAACAAAACATTAAACACGTTTTATTTTCATGTTACAAGATCACCATAATCTTCAGATGTATAATTGCATAAAAACAACTAGAAAAAACAATAAGAACAAACTAAGATTAAATACATTTTCATTAAACGCGGAGCCGCAGCAGAGGGATGACAGAGCCACACGCGGCTCCGGAGCAGTGAGCGGGTTGCCGACTCCTGGCTCAGAGGGGTATGCGGTATAATAGAGACAATAAGGATGATATAAAATAGTGGGATGGGTTATATTGGGTTCATAGACGGGCGAAAAAACCTCCACCATCGCCAGTTTAGGAGGAGAAATTCCCATTTTGCCAGCTTTTTTTGTGCTCATTCACCACCTGAACCCAGCTCACAAATGATATAAGTAAAAAAAATGTTAGTCATTAAACAGTCTGACATTCATCTCATGACAGAGTCCATTCAAAATAAACAGCGTATTAATTCCTTCAGGGCCTTTCTCCAGTTAACCCCTTTGCGATCTCCATCAGCAAGAGTAAGTACACACAGGTTCTTAAAGGTCAAAACGATCTCCTTTGCAACAGGAACTAATCCTAGGTCTTTCCATCTCTTCTTTGGAACCCTTGATAATGAGGGAAATAGGGTACGGCTCCTTTAAGGGCGGAGCATTAGGGGTGTGCCCAGACCACAGATACCTGCACCACGAGACCCGCGTGTGTGTGAGAGCTTGTTGGGGTTTCCTGCATTACTTTCTTTGTTTTGATGCTCAACTTGTTACTCTCGTTATATCTTTAGGTTATTTCGCTATAAACCAGTGACGCTGTGAACAGAGGAAATAAAGCACCGGAACCTGTGAAATACCACCTGCGTGAGCGTTTGCTATCTCTCTCCTGTTAAGCTGAGTCAGGCGAGCTATCCGTTACTACTTCCCGGACTCGCGAGCGTTACACCTTCTGCTACAGTACTTTCTCCATACGGTACAATAGTCTAGACAGGAGATTGTTCTCCAGTGGTCTGAAGGCGAGTCCTTCCAGTAATATATACTGTACATATGGCAAAAACTAACTACAAAATACATGTGTTAAGTTTCAAAGGAAGAAGATGTAGAGTTATTGCTGGTCGTGTCCACCGCACGCTAATACACTTACCAGTCTGAAGATGTCCGTTTCTTCTCAGCAAAGACAACACTGTTAAAGTGTTGCTGTGTTCCGAACATCAAAATAACTAGTCATTAATATTTCAGTCATTAATATGTCAGTCATAGAGAGACCCGGAGACAGACAGGTGATAGATGTAAAATATATTTGCATTCTCCTGGTTAAACATAACCAAGCGGACAAGAGCTGTTTGGACGTATATTTGTCTGGAGACAGGATATAGAAGGTGTTAAGCACAAGGAAGCACAGCGAAGGGGCTGTTCTCAGGGCGCAGGAATCATCTTATTAGATTTCAATAGCGTACAACATGCAAAAACATGTTTTCTACTTTTAGAGGATCAAAGGCTCCCTGTATTGTATGTTTATTGTGATTTGCAACTGTCATGATTTGGGTTTTCTCTGGTCTACCTGTATTCAATAATCTACTACCCAGTCTCCTTCTTCTATGGCCCTGCCAGCTCCCTAACTCTAGCCATGATAGACATTGCGTAGTATCGTTCATGCTCCCTAAGTCTCCACCTGGATTTAGCATTACTACAGTTTATACTTATGTACCTGAGTCGGTTTTATGTTTATTTTAGATGATCTTTCTGATAACTGCCTGGATTTGTTTCATTCTGTTTATTGTTCATTTTAATTTATGGAGAATTGGATATACCTATTTTTGGACTATATTTCCTAGATACATTGGGTTTGCCAACTTGGCGACTTTCTCACTAAATTTGGCGACTTTACAACCCTCTTTGTGACTTTTTTTTTTTGTAAAAAGCAATTAGCGACAATTCTAGTGACTTCTTCTGGTGTTATTGGAGACTTTTCAGCACGTTTGGAGACTCCAACTTGAAAGCACATATCGTTCTGTACTTACTGTCCTCAACAAGCAGCAGATGCTACCATGAGCCCCTCCCTCATCCCAAAGCACTCACTGGCGGTCACCATAGCCTTCCACAGAAATCCTAGCTGCAATCAGGGCAGAGAGGAGACTCAAATCAGTGCAAGTCCTCACTGCAAATGAATCACACACGCGTAAAGTCACCACTGTGCCTGCCCTGGTTAACAGGGCGGGATGAAAATGTTAACTTTTCTAGCAGTCTGGCAAAATTAAAAATATCTTTGTCCATATGAAACGCAAAACGTACCGGTTCCGCCATGTAGAAATTCGATCGGGTCTCAGCCAAAACCGACGTCACTGTCTGCAGGTCTTTGGAATTTTGTATGTAGCAGCAGTGAGCCTTGTAGTACATTGAGGCACTTCAAGAGAAAGTGTCATAATTTAAGACATTTAAAAAACAAATGATGATTCAGAAGGAGGTTTAAACGGAGATTTGAGTGCAGAGGTCAGAGTTTGATTTCTATTGAAAGCATAAGCTTGACTGTGGGATGGCTAAAGAATTTGATCAATCGTTCAGATTTGCATGCCGACGCGTCCCACCAGGACAATATCTCAAGCACCGGCAAGTACTTTCAGAGATGGAAGAGCATAAGATCACCCGTAAATCCAATAGTAAGAGGGCTTTTCCATCAGCGCTTGTCTGGAAGAAGAATGGTGACCTCAGGATATGTGCAGATTAACACAGGTTAAATGCACGCATGGCCATGGATGCACACTGACACCAGTCTGACTGTCTCGCAGCTTTGGGAGTGCCATGGACCTCACCTCAATAACATTCATAACATCACCATGGCAGAGTGTGGTAAAGCGAGAACCACCACTCGCTTACAGACGTGGTAATTGTTCTTAAAAAGATGGTAAATGACGGCTCCACCTGCAATAGCACTTGAGTGCAAAGTGAAATTTATTTACAGTGCACCAGCAAATGTACAGTCCACGGGTGCAGTATATTTACAGGTGTAAAGACAAAACAGGGGAGAGGGAAAAAAAAAACCCAAAGTACCAAAAACAAAAATACAAAACAGCAAAATAAAGGGGGAAACAAATCCAAACATATATACAACCTGGCACCTCATGATAGGTATATTTGGTCACCAAAACGTCCTGACACTGCTCTGCTACTTAAATGATGTGCTTATGTATGCACCTGATAAAACTGAGCCCCTCAGGAGGTTAGAGATGGTCTTTAGCAGACTGTATTCTCATGAATTGAAACTGACACCCCAAAAATGTCAGCTACTCAGAAGAACTATGAGGTTCTTGGGGAATGCTGTGGACAAAAAAGGTGTCTCAACTGATCCTGACACTGTTATGACCTCATGAAGGAGGATGGCATAACACCATCGCAAAGAAAGATAAAGTCGTTCTTGGACGTGGTTATGTACTACCAGCAGTTCATGCAAGATTGTTTCAGCATAGCTAAGCTCCTGTTCACGCTGACCACTGCATCTACAGGAAGTCATTTAGGAAGTTACATCCATTTGGCTGAGTGACTCATTTGAACAAGTAAAATATGCTCTGATAGACTCTGTCATCCTTACATATCCTGATTTCAGTCGACCATTCATTCTGTCCACAGATGCTTCGCAGGATGGATTAGGTGCTGTGTTTTCTTAGATCAGGGAGGGCAAGAGTAACATATGCCCCATTGCCTTTGCCAGTAAGGCTCTCACCCGTGCTCAGAGAAACTATCCTGCACACCGTCTAGTTTAGTCACTGGTTAAAGGGACACAATTTCACCATCTGGATGGACAACAACCTGCTAATCTACATTCTCACAAAAGAACTCGATGTGTGTGAGCAGAGATGAGTAGCCAAACTTTCCCTGCATAACTTCAATAATAGGTACATACCTGATAGTGAGAACATTGTCGCAGATGCCCTGAGCAGGAAGCCTTTCACCCAGACCCATATTTGCCAGAGGCTTATTAAGTAGCCATATGAACTGTTGTTAGCAGAGTCAGAACAGATTAAAAAAGGGCATGGTCCAGGAGGCATTCAGAATCAGTGCCAGCCAGCAGGGTGTCAAGTGTTCATTCTTGTCTCCCATGACAAGTGTTGAATCCTGGCAGGCCATAGGGATTTAAACCAAGGTTCCAACCAGAGGCAAATTTTTAATTTGGGACTGGTGTTACTATAACATAACTTTCTTTATTGAGTTATTTTTTTATTTTATTTTATGCTTAGCTATAATGGTATCAGCTGATATCACTGGTTCTGGGCATGTACCTTTTTTCCCCTCATGTTGGCCCTATATCCATTCATGCTTGTTTTTGTGCTTTTATGTTTTAAAACTGTATCTTTATCTCTGTATCCCAGAGTGCTGTGCTCCATTCTCTGGATCTCCAAAAGGAGCGCGATCACATATGCCACCTTTGAGTGTTCAGAAGTGAAAGTTAAGGGCTATAGCTCAAAAATCAGCACTGAGACAGGAAGGAGCGGCAGGTGCCTGGATTTCCTACATAGATGGTGCTGAGCAGCTGGTGAGCTCGGAGAAGTGCACCTTGACTCTTCAGCAGTCAACATCTGCTGGATCCATATCATGACTCTGTCACGGGGCGGAGCGGAACGAGGTGGATCCAAGTGCAGATCAATAAATAAAACGTCAACCCGAAGCGTGGTCGGAAAGCAAAAGCACTGTCGAATGCCGGAGGGTCAATAACCGTAGCGTCTAAGCCCAAACGCACAAAACAAGAGCTCAGCGCATGATTAAATCACTGGAGTAATCAGTGGAGGAGATGAGAAACAGGTGAGTAGACGGGGAGGAAACGGGGGCATGGGAACGGATACATGATGGGCTGGGGAAAACATGAGCACATGGGGAAAGTGACAGTGTGGGGGAAAAAAATAAACAAACAGGTCGTGGGAAGGACGTGACACATGACAAAAAGGGTGTGTACCTTTACTCTCAAGATAACAAACTAATATAAACCTCGAGTTGATTGACTGATGCACTTTTATTTTATCTGGAAAATACTATGTAAATGTAAACTGAGTTTAAATATAGGCATGTATAGATGTATATATAGTTGTTGGGGAAAACATAATTAATCGCATATGTATCAAATATATGAAAGAGTTCTACTTTAACTTCATCAGTCTACAGCACTTGTTTCCAAAACGCATCAGGCTTCTATAGGTGTTATGTTGCATACTTCTGACATTGGATTTTATGATGGGGAGGCAGTTAAGGTTTTCTTCTGCTGATTCTTCCATGAAGGTCTTGTCTGTGCAAGCATTGTTACACAGTTGAACGGTGCACCACCACGCCTGAGTCTGCTAAATCTTCTTGCAGGTTTTTTGCAGTTAAATGGAGGTTTTGATTTGTCGTTCTGACCAGCCTATGAACAGTGCTCTCCAAGAAAACTCTCTGAAGAGCTTTCTTGGTCTTCCAGATCTCATCTTGACCTCCACAGTTCTCCTGAACTGCCATCTCTTAATTACATTTCTCCCTGTGGAAACTGCAAGCTGACAACACTTTGCTATCTTCTTGTAGCCTTCTCCTGCATTCTGGACATCAATAACTTTCATTTTCAGAGTCTCACACAGCTGCTTAGAGGAACCCATGGTTGTTGAGTGTCTGCAAGTGTGTGCACAAGGTTTGAAGAGTCAACATATTTGTAAGGCTTTGAAATTGGCTTTTACTAATGACAGCTATTGCCATGAATCAGATCTATCACTCTTAGGGTGCCCAAACTTTTGCACAGTGCCATAATAATGTTTATTTTTATTTAATGTATGGCATAAGAAGTAATTATGCATCAGTGTTTGCTGAAAATATTGTGCATTTCTTCCTTTTCCAAGAGAGATATCTTTTCAATAAAAAAAAAATCACCAAAATATGTTATTTATCAAGGGGTGCCTAAACTTTTGCATATTTATGTGTATATGTGATATAGGGAACTGTGATTTGATTTGTGAATAACATTCTTTAGTTAACAGAATATACAGGTAAGTAGTGTGTATTTAACTGCTTTTCAGTATGCTCGTTGTCTGTTCTTGAACTGGGTTGGCTTACTTGGGCTTTATTGATGCAATAAACTCCAGCTTACTTTATCCAGATCAACTGACTGCTGAGTCTTTTTGATACTATTATAATTTGAGTTACAGCTTATGTTTCTGCCATAGACCTGCTCCCGGACACCACTCCCCTGAAAGGCCGCCTTTATTCTTTGTCATCCAAGGAACGCGAAGCCATGGACCACTATATCACGGAGTCCCTTGCGGTTGGTATCATTCATCCTTCCTCCTCCCCTGCGGTGGCTGGGTTCTTCTTTGTGGGCAAAAAAGACGGGTCCCTCTGCCCTTGCATTGATTATAGGGGCTTAAATGAAATAATAGCTGTAAATAACAATAAAGAATCGGTACCCTCTTCCTGATGACTACTGCATTCGAACTCCTCCAAGGAGCCAGGCTGTTCACCAAGCTGAACCTATGCAATGCATACCACCTCATCCTTATTCGAGAGGGTGACGAATGGAAGACTGCCTTTAACACCCCAACAGGTCACTACGAGTACCTAGTGGTTCCATTTATTCGACTAACTAGTCTTTCATGCTCTAATCAATGACGTCCTCAGGGATTTTCTAAACTGATTTGTCTCCATCTATCTGGATGATATCTTGATATTTTCCCGGGATCTGAAAGAACATCAATGCCACATGCGTCAGGTGTTACAAAGACTCTTGGAGAACAACTGAAAAGTGCGAGTTCCACACTACATCCACGACGTTTCTTGGATACGTCATAGGCCCCTCAGGCATCCAGATGGAGCCCGCCAAACTTCAAGCAGTTACAGACTGGGCCATGCCCAACTAACGGCATGAACTCCAGAGATTCTTGGGATTTGCAAACTTTTACCGCCGCTTCATTTGCGGCTACAGCTCCATCGCCGCTCCCTTGACAGCCCTGACCTCTCCCAAGACACCGTTCTTTTGAAATCAGGAAACCGAAAAGGGCTTCTTGGAGCTCAAGAAAGGTTCATGTCCGCTCCTATCCTCATCACACCAAATCCGTCACATCAATTTGTTGTTGAAGTTGATGCCTCCAGCACAGGGGTAGGAGGTGTGCTCTCCCAGAGGTCTGCTCACGACAATAAGCTCAATAAGCACCCCTGCTCCTTTTTTTCACAACACTTAATGCCTGCTGAGGCAAATTATGGCATCGGTGACTGAGAGCTCCTAGCCATCAAGTTGGCCCTGGGGGAATGGAGACATTGGTTGGAGGGGTCAGAGGTTCCGTTCCTGGTTTGGACTGACCACAAGACCACCAGGGCCCAGTAACATACCCCAAACCACCGCTTTGTTCCCCTAACCCTGGGATCGCAGGTTTTGCAATAGGGGCACAGCTCGAGGCTCTCCAGCCACCCTGGTGCTGCCCGTACCCTGTCTCAAGTCCAACAACTTTTTTGGTGGTCAACATTGAAGGAAGATGTGTCCAGATTTGTGGCAGCATACGATGTCTGTGTAAGGTGCAAGCACACCAATGCCACCCCTGCAGGCCTCCTCAGACCCTTAATGATTCCGTCCCATCCATGGTCCGACATTTCACTGGATTTTGTTACAGGATTACCCACCTCAGATGGCCACACCTGTATCATGATGATAGTTGACCAGTTCTCCAAGGCAGCCCACTTCAACCTCCTGCCAAAGCTTCCATCCGCAAAGGAGACAGCGGAACTCCTGATTCTCCATGTTTTCAAGCTCCATGGCCGCCCCAAGATCATTGTCTCTGATCGTGGCCCACAGTTCACCTCCCAGTTCTGGAAAGCATTCTGTAAGCAGACAAAGAGGAAGAACCAGGCCCTTGAGGTTGCCCTGAGATGCATGACCTCTCGAGATGTCACCTTGTGGAGCAGATTCCTGCCCAGGGTTGAATACGCCCACAACTCCCTATTCTTGTCTTCTACGGGGTTGTCTCCCATCCAGTGCTGCCTGGGTTATCAACCACCCTTGTTCCCTTCTCAGGAGGAATAGGTCAGCATTCCTTCTGCCCAAGCCTTCATCTGCCGTTACAGGAGGACCTGGTCTCGATCCAGGAAGATGCTACTACAACTAGGGAGAGCCTACAAGAGCCAAGCAGACCTTAGGCGCTCTCAAGCCCCCAAATACAGGATAGGGCAGAGAGTCATGCTGTCCACCAAAGACCTCCCTCTAAAGACCCTCTCCCGCAAGCTTTCCCCTCGTTACATCGGTCCCTTCACGATTACCAAGATTATCAACCCCTGTGCTGTCAAGCTCCCATCAACCATGCGACGAATCAACCCGACCTTCTACGTGTCCCAACTACGCCGTCTCGCTTCAAGCCCATTAAGACACTTTTCTGCAATGAAGTAAGATGTGCATGAAATTTGTTGTGTCACCCCTTGTACAAACAAGAGATTTATGAGTTAATAAGACTTATTATGATGTAAATGTGATCCAGATTCCACATTTTATAAGCTTGCAGTTTCTCTGATTTATACTAAAATGTAGCAGATGTGAAGGATGTAGTGTTGTTAGTTTTGCTATGCATTATCTGTTTCCATAGTTCCAAGTTTTTTCCTTTTTAAAAAGTAATTATTTAATCAAAAGTTTTTATAGCATTGCACTTAAGGGTTTATCAAAAAAATAAATCATCTTTTGTGATATTTTCTGACATATTGTGGAGTTGATGGTGTCATCCTTGCTCCCTCCTCCTTTTTGGCATCGCATCCACTCAGGGCCACAAAACAATAAATTAAAATATTAAAATAAATAAATAAATAAAAACATGCATATTGAAAACCCATCAGTTCATCACATTATAGACTGACTGAGGTGTTGCTTAAACTCCAGTCCCTGCTCACAACCAATCAGCAAAACATTGATTGATACTTTCCCCCCTTTTTTCCACCATAAAATCTCCTTGTAAACTCTGATATAGGGAGCATGGATCAGACTTGGATGAAAACCTGGGCACGAACGCAATTGAGATTTAATTCATTGGCACTCAAGGCATTGGAAATATTTAGGACAATCATCCGTCATCGATTTTAAACAAACGCAAGATTTTAAACAAACGTTTTCTGTGTTTCTGCAAAAAAAAAAAAAAAAATACAATCATTATTTTTCAGCAAAAATCTAAAAAACAAACAAACTGCTGAACAGTCACACCAACGCCGATATCTGAGGAGATGGAGCAGAAAGAGCTCGCTGACGTTAAACACTACGTTCTTTAGAAATCAACACTATTCTTTTTATGTGAATTGTTTATGCTAAGACGATAACAGTGTAGTGCAACATCTGTGTCATGACTGATGATGATGATGATGATGATGATGATGTCAGTATCACACATTTCACATCAGGTGTTCCGTTTATTCAAAACAGTTTTGGATAAAACTCTTCGTTTATTGTTGGAGAAAAATCACCATTTCTTTAGTCTTCAGTGTTCACAGTCTTCTTGATTAATTCTGATCGGTGGAGCCATTTTCTACTTTGTTTCCATAGTATCGGCTCATTCACGGGAAAAAAAAAAAAGACTTTTTATTTTTGGGGCCAGCTTCAAATAGTACACACCAATGTGGTTACACAACGCCACTCAATGCTAGGTAATACAACACCATGCAGAAATGTAACTACGTAGAAGCACAGTTATTTGCTGTACCTTTGAGAGTTGTAAAAGTAAAACAAACCTTTTAATGAAACTACTCAAGTATGTTCTCGGTTACCTCCCTCCTCTCAAGCTGTATGATTTGAAAAACTTCGAAAGAAACAAAGAAGAAGATAAACAGCTAGAAACAGATGATGAATGATGAATGATAAATTGTTTCATTCATAAAACAGTCATAATTGTTGTAAAGTTGCTGTGGCATGAGCGGAATAAAACATGTTCTGTTGTAGGAAAATCAGCACTGACACTGGAGGCTCCTTCTGTTAATGGTAGCATCCCTGAGAAACTAGCTGTTGCCATAGAAATGACTTTATTTAGAGCGTGTTAATTATAATAAATGAAGCTGTGACAGCTATGGAGCTGCCCTACGGCCAGAGCTGCTGTTATAGAGAATGAATCAAAACCTTCTGCACCAATGAGAAAACTTCTCTTAACAAACTTTATTTTTATCATAAACCAAGCAATTCTTTAGAACATGTGACACACACAGGAGGTTGTCATTCTGTTCCATGCCTTGTCATCAGGGTCAGCTTCCTCTTTCTCCTTTGCGCTACTCTTTCTTGCGGATCCAGCATAGGGATTTCTCTCCCAACCAGAACCCAGGCAGGAGTTTGTCCTTGAAGCAGGTTTTGTAGCGGTGCAGGAACTTGACCTCTCTCGACTCTCCTTCCACCATGTAGAAGGCCACAATGCCGGCTGGTTGGTCCACGTAGACGCCAATGGTTTTGCCTTGGTCACAGTGGATCTCCACGCTCTCTTCGTCGTGCCAGGCTTGATAATTACGTCCACACCAGCCCACGGCCCATGAGGCATCGTTCTCTCCCAGGCCACATGCTCCGTCTTTATTTTTGCGTCCGCTGCTGGCGTACACCACCCCAATAACCACCCAGCCTTCGTAGACCACCTCCCAGTAACCACGGCAACCCAGAAGACCCTCCTTACATAATACCTAGATGGGAAAAAAAACAAACAAACTTTATTCCATGAAACAAAAAATAATAATTATTATTAGAACCTCTGGTCATGCCTGATGGATGAATGGACAAGTAATTGAAAGTATGGGGGGAAAAAAAAATCATCCCTCCTATATATAATCACATTTTGTAGCTTTGCAGCCTAAAATCAAGTTTTTGTTTTATCCAACTTCATTTCCGTTTTATTTGAACACCCAAGTATTCAAATAAAAAAAATACATTCACCGATTTGGAAAAGGATCACCACTCTCCTAAAAAATGACTTGTAAAGTCAATCAGGTGAAGCTAATCACATTTTTTATGGCACACAAAGCCATTTGACATTCAACTGTGGTTAGCACTGGAGCACTGCACAGGTCCAAGTCAGGAAATTGCTAAAAAAAAAAAAAAAAAGCTTAATCAATACCCATAAGCACCGCAAAGTCAATTATTAAGAATTGAAAAGTATCTGTGGACATCATTCCAAACTGGATAAATGAGCCAAGTGGAAACTGGTAGCAGGAAGCAGTTGCATGAATTTATAACAAACAGTGGTCATTGTGTGCATGTGACAACAATATTACAAATTCGCCACAATTGTGACTTGTATGGGAGGGTTGCAAGAAAAAAAGCCAGTCTTCAAAAAAGGCCACATGCAGTTATGACTGAGCTTTGCAAAAATGCAGGTGATTAGATAAGACAAAAATTTTATTATTTGACCACAACACCAAACAATGTATCCAATTCAATACAGCTCACCATTCAAATAACACCAATCCTACAGTGAAGCACGGAGGTTTCCGTGATTTGAAGCTACTATAATGTAAATAATAGAATGTTCATTTTTTTCAGCCCTGCTGTATACAGTATATGTACCACACAAAGGTTTGGACACAAGATTTATTTTCTGCATTCTAGAACAATACTGTTTTTTTTTTTTTCCTCTAAAACATGTGACATTAGATAATTAGGTAACAACAACAACAATTGTTATTTTAAGACATGAAGGTCAGCTGTTCTGGAACAGTTCTTGCAAAAACAGCACCATGTTGAAACTGGCCCTCATGAAGACCATCCCAGGAAAGCAAGACCAAAACCTACCTCTGCTGCAGAGGAAAAGTTCAGTCACCACCCTCAGACATCACTAATTATCAAACAGCCCCTTAGATTAGGGCATAAGTACCAGAAACTTCTCAACTGTTCAAAGAAGATTATTGCATATTTAGGATGCCTTTAGCGTTGATTTACAAAGTAGAAAGAAATAAAAATCAAGCAAGACCAGGGGGTTAGAAGGGTCCAAAGTTTTGCAGGCTACACAATCATGGGGAAGACTGCTGACTTAACAGTTGTCTAGAAGACCATCTTTGACATCCGGCACAGAAAAACAAAGGAGATTCACAAGGACTGCAGGTGGAGTCGGTACTTCAAGAGCCACCACACACAGACATATCCAGGACATGGCTACAACTGTCGCATTCCTTGTGTCAAGTACACTCTTGAACCAGAGACAACGTCAGAGTATCTTACCTGGGCTAAGGACAAAAAGTACTGGAATTGAGGTTCAGTGTAAAGTTTGCACAGTCAGTGGTGGTTGGAGGGGCCATGTCATCTGCTGGTGTTGGTCCACTGTGCTTTATCAAGTCACTGGTCAGCTCAGCTGTTTTCATGATTTTCTCTGCTTACCAGCTTCATGGAGATGCTGATTTCATTTTCCAGCAGTAATTGGCACCTGCTTACACTGCCAAAAGCACTCATACCTGGGTTAATAACTAAGGTAATCCTGTGGCTGATTGGCCAGCAAACTCACTCAAACTATAGAGAATCTATGGGGTATTGTGAAGAGAAAGATGCTAGATCCCACACCATATTACTAAAGTAATTCATGCAAAAGGAGCCACAACTAAGTATTGAGTGCTGTACATGTTCATACTTTTCAGTAGTCCAACATTTTTTTTTTGGTCTTAATAAGTTAATTAAGTTATATTCTAATTTAATTCTAATATGTCAGTCTCTGTGTTAATGCAACCACAGGGGGGCACAATCCAGTGTCTTCTTGTGCCAGTCCCAAGTCTGGATAAATTCAGAGGACTTTGGCAGGAAGGGCATCAGACGTAAAACATTTGGCAAATCAATCATGCGAATCATTGATAGGATGTCTGTACCGGATCAGTCGTGGCCCAGGTTAACAGCGACCACCATCGGTGCTGTTGACCTACTGGGTGCTGGTGGAAATTGGGCTACTGTTGGTCGAAGAAGGAGAGGAGGAAGGTGTGTTCATCGGAAAGTCAAGAGTTTAGGAGTGACAGTAGGTACTTTGTTGGGACGTTGACAGGGAAGGCAAGAGAGTTGGTTGACATGATGCAGAGAAGGAAGGTTTATATACTGTGTGTCCAGGACACAAGGTGGAAAGGTAGCAAGACTAGAAGCTTAGGAGTAGGGTTCAAGATGTTT
Source organism: Clarias magur (assembly GCA_013621035.1). Lineage (NCBI taxonomy): Eukaryota > Metazoa > Chordata > Actinopteri > Siluriformes > Clariidae > Clarias > Clarias magur. Next base: position 3,815 of record QNUK01001458.1, on the reverse strand, counting down.
TACCTTGGTGTGGACAGGAAAAGAAATGGAGTAGGAGTTATCCTGAAAGAGGAGTTTGTAAGGAATGTTTTGGAGATCCTATCAGATAGGGTGATGAGTCTGAAGCTAGAATTGAAGGTGTGATGTGAAATATTGTTAGTGGTTATGCCCCACAGGTAGGATGTGAGTTAGAAGAGAAGGAGAAATTCTGGAGTGAGTTAGATGAAGTGATGCAGAGCATCGCCAGAGGTGAGAGAATGGTGATTGGTGCAGATTTTAATGGGCATTTGGGTAAGGGAACGGGGTGTTGAGAATGTGATGGGCAGGTTTGGTCTTCCACACCCAGTTGGACTACAAATTGTGTCTACATTGTAATCTGAAAGAGGTCAGTGACTGCAAAGTATTGGTAGGAGAGAATGTAGCCAGACAACACATGACGGTGGTGTGTAAAATGACCCTGGTAGTGAGGAAGGTGATGAGGACAAAATCAGAGCAGAGGACAAAGTGGTGGAAGTAAAAAAAAAAGGAAGAATGTTGTGTCGTTTTCAGGGAGGAATTGAGAGAGACAAAGGAGGTGTTATCAGTTGACTGGACAACTACAGCTAAGTTGATCAGTCAGACAGGTAGGAGGGTACTAAGTGTATCATCAGGAAAGGGAAAAGTGGACAAAGAGACTTGGTGGTGGAACGAGAAACTCCAGGAGTGAATACAGATAAAGGGGCTAGGTACGAAGAAGTGGGATACTGAAGAGAAGAGAGTAGACAGGAGTACAGGGGGAGGCAGTGTAAGGTGAAGTTAGAGGTGGCAAAGGCCAAACAAAGAGCATATGAAGAATTGTATGCTAGGTTAGACAGTAAGGAGGGAGGTGTACGGGTTGGCACGGCAAGGAGATAGAGATGGAAATGATGTGCAGCATGTTAGAGTGATTAAAGATAGGGACGGGAATGTACTGACAGGTGCCAGGAGGGTGATGGGAAGATAGAAGGAGTACTTTGAAGAGTTGATGAATGAGGAAAGAGGTGACTGTTGTGGATCTGGAAGTAGCAAAAGTCAGTAAGAGTGAGATGAGGAGAGGGTTAAAGAGGATGAAGAGCGGAAAGGCAGTTGGTCCTGATGAAATACCTGTGGAGGTATGGAAGTGCTTAGGAGAGGTGGCAGTAGAGTTCTGATTAGTCTGTTTAACAAGATTTTGGAGAGTGAGAGGATTCCAGAGGAATGCAGGAGAAGTGTATTGATGCCAATCTTTAAAACCAAGGGATATGTGCAGAGCTGTGGCAACTACAGAGGAATAAAGCTGATGAGCCATTCAATGAAGCTTTGGGAAAGAGTAGTGGAAGCTAGGTTAAGGGCAGAGGTGAGCATTTGTGAGCAGCAATATGGTTTTATGCCTAGAAAGAGTACAACAGATGCAGTATTTGCTTTGAGGATGCTGATGGAGAAGTACAGAGAAGGTAATAGAGAGTTGCATTGTTTCTTTGTAGATTTAGAGAAAGCATACGACAGGGTGCTGAGAGAGGAGCCGTGGTGTTGTATGAGGAAGTCCGGAGTGGCAGAGAAGTATGTTAGAGTGGTGCAGAACATATATAAGAACTGTCAGACAATGGTGAGATATTCTGTAGGTGTTCAAGAGTTGAAGAGTTCAAGGTGGAGGTGTGTCTGCATCAAGGATCGGCTCTGAGCCCCTTCTTGTTTGCTCTGGTGTTGGACAGGGTGACAGATGAGGTTAGACGGAAGTCTCCATGAACTATGGAGTAATATTTTGGGTGACTACTTTTTACTTCTACTCAGTAATATTATTTGAAGTACAGCTGCTCTTACTTGAGTGCAATTTTTGGCTACTCTATCCACCTCTGGTGAGAAACATTATCCAAAATGTGGAAAACTTGAGTGGCCAGCCTACCACAATTACTCCAAGAGAACAACAACGATTCATTCAGAAACTCTTAAAAGAAAATGGCATCCATGGCAGAGTTCCAAGGCAAAAGCCATTGCTAACCAAAAATAACACAAAGGCTCATCTCACATTCATCAAAAAACATCATTATAATCCCCAAAACTTTTGGGCAAATATTCTGTGGACTGACGAGACAAGAAAGTTTAACTTTTTGGAGGGTGTGTGTCTTATTACATCTGGCATAAAAATAACACACTGAGAATTCTGAGAATGTCCCGCCATCAGTTCGTCACCTTAAACTCAAGCACACTTCACTTGGATTATGCAGCAGGACAATGACCTGAAATACACCAGAAAGCCCACGTCTGAAGGGACGAAAAATTAAGGTTTTGGACCGGCTTATTAAAAAATCTTAGGCTTAAATCTGATTGAGCTCCTTAAACAGTTCATTCATACTCGAAAACCCTCTGATGTGGCTGAATTCTGGACAATTCTGCAAAGAAGAGTGGGCCAATATTCCTCCACAGTCTCACGATGAATAGACGAAGAAAACAATGAAATAAATTCATTATACTAGAAAAAGGAAGAGAAGAAAAGTATGAGGGCTAAAGGAAATGAGAACAAAAACAGACCTGCGGAGTGTCTTCGTATCTTTCAGGTCGGTCCAATACAGGACATGGATGCTCGGACATCCGGGACACTTTAGTCCCGCCCTCAGAGATCCAGAGCAGCTTCTGAGCCGTTCTGTCGTCCAGAGAGAGAGGGATCCAGTCTGAGAGACACACACACACACACACACACATACACACACACACACACACACACACACACAGTAACAAACATGAGTTTAAAGCTGCATGCAACAAGAGCTCGGGTTAGTGTGGGATAAAGCTCTAGCCAACCCCGAGTTCAGTGAGTGATGCATTAACAACATGTCCGCTTAGTGCCGCAGCACTTCCTACCGTTACCTCAGTTTGACTTTATACACACAAAGGTTTTAGGTGAAGTAGTGTACAGACACCTGTGTACACCTGTAACACTGATTCTACACTTTACCGTAAAATAATGTAAAGAAAATCTCCTTTTACATTTCATCAGCTCCTCTCTGGTCGTGGGTTCAGGAATATCAGCTTCATACGCCAGCGGTACCTCTGTGACACAAACAAACAAACAAACAAACAAACAAAAACAAACAAGCACAATATATGATTTAACCACATCAAACGTTTCAAGAATTTCACTATCTATCTATCTATCTATCTATCTATCTATCTATCTATCTATCTATCTATCTATCTATCTATCTATCTGTCTATCTATCTGTCTATCTGTCTATCTAGCTATCTATCTGTCTGTCTGTCTATCTATCTATCTATCTGTCTGTCTGTCTATCTATCTGTCTATCTGTCTATCTATCTGTCTATCTGTCTATCTAGCTATCTATCTGTCTGTCTGTCTATCTATCTATCTGTCTATCTATCTGTCTATCTGTCTATCTAGCTATCTATCTGTCTGTCTGTCTATCTATCTATCTATCTGTCTGTCTATCTATCTGTCTATCTATCTGTCTATCTGTCTATCTAGCTATCTATCTGTCTATCTAGCTATCTATCTGTCTGTCTGTCTATCTATCTATCTATCTGTCTATCTGTCTATCTAGCTATCTATCTGTCTGTCTGTCTATCTATCTATCTGTCTATCTATCTGTCTATCTGTCTATCTAGCTATCTATCTGTCTGTCTGTCTATCTATCTATCTGTCTATCTGTCTATCTATCTGTCTATCTGTCTATCTAGCTATCTATCTGTCTGTCTGTCTATCTATCTATCTGTCTATCTATCTGTCTATCTGTCTATCTAGCTATCTATCTGTCTGTCTGTCTATCTATCTATCTATCTGTCTGTCTGTCTGTCTGTCTATCTATCTGTCTATCTATCTGTCT